>WEKY01032821.1:1335554-1355474 GCA_013390045.1 Picathartes gymnocephalus
CCCGCCGCCCCGCGCGTTGCCGGGCAGCGGCCGCGGGGGGGCGCTGTCCCCGCCCGCCATGCTGAGGGCGAAGGTGCTGCTGGTGGGGCCCCGAGAGGTGAGCGCAGGCCGGGACCCCCGGCAGCCCCGGCCGGCACCGCCCGGCGCCGCGGGGTCACTGCGGCGGGAGGGAGGGAGGGCGGGAAGGAGGACACGGGACCTGGCCTGCACGCACCGGGGTTGAGCGGGAGGGATGGCGCGGGGAGCTTGGGTGGGCACCGACATTGTGGCTTTGGCGCATTCAATTCCTGCGTATGTCTTTCACCCCCGCGTTCTGCCAGTCTGGAAAGTCAGTGTTGGCAAACTTCGTGTCCGAGAGCACGGAAGGGATCGGCAGCTACAGCCCGACGCAGGGGGTCAGGTGAGCGAGATCCCCGAGAGCCCCGTGTTCTGCTGTGCCGCTGTGTGGGATCATATCCCATTGTGTATCCATCATTTCCGCAGGATCCTGGAGTATGAGAAGCCAAACCTCAATGGGAACAACAAGGGAGCTGGGTGTCGATTCGAGCTGTGGGATTGCAGTGGTGATCCAAAGTAAGCCAGCCTTGTTACTTCTCCCAGGTTACTGAACTCCTCATAGTTCTGTTTACAAGGTATGCATACCTAAGGCCCAAACCAATGATCTGTTTGACATGAGGAGTATTCCTTACTCTTTACCCCAATATATTTACAGTTTTTGCTGTAAAGCATTCAACACTAGGTACTCTCTGCCATGATCCCAGCTGAACTCTGTTTTGGATAAGGACTGACTAGAACAGTAAAGTCCACAACTCCTGGAATGAAGTTACAGATACAGGAGACAGAGGCCCACTCTGTAATTGCCTTCATCTCCTTTAAATTATGTGAATGGACTTCAAACAATGTATGCATATGACTGAGGCTTTAATTTTTAAAAGATGGAATTGAGAATGATCCATTCTTAGGGCAATGTTTAATTAAGTTTATACGAGCATTTGACCAAATTCTACATTGTCAGCAAATCATCAAATTAGAAAATCATGGGATCAACTATCATAATAGACAAGTCAAAATAATTGGAATATGATATATAACTGGCAAGGTTGCTAATGTTATAGTTTAAAAAGTACTTAATGTATTCTTGAGAAAGGGAAAAAACTTAAGGAGGTTTGAGTGTGTTTCTGCTTTCCAGCTGTCAGTCTGTCAATTTTCTGTGTTTTTCAAGGTTTGAAACATGCTGGCCAGCTCTGATGAAGGACTCTCATGGTGTAATAATAATCTTCAACCCTGAGCTGCCCAGCCACCTGAAAGAAATCGAGATGTGGTACTCATGCTTCGTGCAGCAGCAGCCACTGCTTGACAGTCAGTGTCTCCTGGTAGCACATCACAAGCCAGGCAGTGCAGGGGACACAGAAAACCTGTCCTTGGGTAAGGAGATGAAAAACTCCATTTGTAGTTCATAGTTTTTCATTGATCTTTGTGTTTTTAAAATTGTTAATACCTTATGGCTTGCATTTTTCATTTAAATCTGTTGATTAAAGAGTACTAAAGTGCTTTGCAAAAACAGAAATAATGGATTTCAAAAGTCATCTAAAAGGTGAGCAATATTCCTGTTTCACAAAAAAAGGGAAGGGAAGAAGTATGCAGCTGAGCCAGAAATTAGAACTCCTGCCATTATTTCCTCATCAGTAGTAGTTTGGTTCTTACACTGGATTTTTTTTTTGGTAACCGACACTTTTGAGGGCATTTAACTCTGTATTTTGTCAGTCAAAAGAACTGGAGCCCTTTGAAATAAAATGCTAATGAGCTGCAGCTTAAAATTAGCAATAGCTACCTTAGATGCTGCGAAATTATTTGTGGCTCTTTATGGCTCTGAAAACACACACTCCCACTGGGCAACCTGTTCCAGTGTACAAACAAGCACATGTTTGTTATAAGCATTAATATATTAATAGATATTTAATACAACAATATCATTTCATAATTTTGAAGTAATCAAAGAGTATCATGTCACCTCAACAGTAAAATTGCAGTTCAGTGCTCAATTTGTTTATTTCTGCTTAAGTGAATGTGAGACCAAAGCCAGACTTTAGGCTTCAATAATAGTAAACTTTGAAGAATTTAATCTGGCAATAAGCTGCAGCATTGACAAACTATGCTGCATTTCTTCTTGCCCTGCTCTGTGTTATCTGAGGTGTCAAACATTGTGTACCACTGAATTCCAGCTGACTTCAACATGAGCTGTCTCATGACCTTGATTGTTAATATTTCTTCTATAAAAGGATTATACCTAATTATTCTTACTTACTTTCAAAGCTTATCCACTGAACAAGCTAAAATTGATACATTCCAACTTAGACGAAGATCCTGAAGATGTCCGGATGGAATTTATCAAGTACTTCAGAAGCATTATCACCATAATAAATGAGAGCAGAGAGAGGGAAGAAATGTCAATTATCTCATAATATATAAAAAAAATACCGAACAAGGAAGAAAAAGTACTATTTTCCCTTTGTAAGCTATACTAGCCTGTGAACAGACCCTCCCAAGGAGGCTTTGCCAGGCTACAAATACTTCAGCCTGTGGACGAGTGCTGACATGAGGTGAACTGTGGTGCCAAGGGGATGGCTGCACATCCAGGAATCTGAGTAACTTTGTAGCTGCACGTGGGCATCAGAGGCGCAGGAAGGTGTTACTATGTTAGTGTGGCCCAAAATACAAAGGTATGGGTTATATCTTCACAATTCCTTTGTGCAGGGCTGCTTGGAGAAGAAAGCCTGACAGAACATCAGATTGTGGAGTTCTGCTGAAGCATCTGGGCAAAATGCTCATGTTAGCTGGGTTGCTGGGGAAGTTTTGTCTTTAGGAATCAATACAAACTGATTGGAGTAGAAATCTGAGAAGCAGTCATGGTGTAGAATCCACTTTTTTATGTTCGAAGCTGTTCTTGTCTTTCTCTTGAATCCACTTTTTTATATTCCAAGTTGTCCTTGTCTTTCTCTTGAAGAGAGCACATTGCACAGCCATTGCCTTGGCAGGACAGAGCAGGTTGCAGTCTTTCTCAGGACTGTTTTTCTTCTATTCCAACAATATAAACATGTTGTGAGGACAATGTTTAAGTCTCTCTGGGAGGAAGGAATTGAAATCTTGGTGTAGTGCAGTATTTGGACATATGTCAGGAGCTCCAATAAGTCCTGCATTCTCCAGAGGAGGAAAAGCTGTTTCGAAACTTTACTGTTCCCTGTTGCATTGAAATAAGTGGTTTCATAGATGATTTACTTTCTGATTTGTTTGGTTTGCACTCATTCCTGTTCTTCGTGTGTTTTGCTGCAGAAGACATTTTTTTTTGTAACATGCATTACTAAGGCAATAAAAATATTTTAAAAATGCATCCTTTTTGTTCTCAAAGGGGAGGTTAATTATGGGTTTGTGGAACTCTTAGCAACTTGTTTAATTTTTAGTAAGGAAAATAGTGTTAAAGTTGTAATACATTTCAGCCTACAACAAGAGACATTTACAAAAACTTGGACCCAAGTAGCCAACGAAATGACACCACATTGTCACTGTCTTTTAGTAAACATCCTTTAGAGAAAGTATGTTATAAACCAGGAAGTACTTCATGAATTTTAGTTCAAGACAACAGGAGTGAGAGATCCTTGGGTTTTTTGGTGATCCAGATTAATTAATCTACTATTTTCCTATTTTCATAGTTCTTTTTCTAGTGAGTAGCCTGTCCTTGTGCAAGTGGCATGTGAGGTGAAAGATTAAGAGATCTTTGAACAGTTCCACTTCCTGTTCTGCCATTAAAGCTAAAAGCTACAGTTGGTTCTAGGAGGCGAAGAGGGTGGTACTGAAGGAAAACATCAGTGAGAGGAAGGACACCAGGAAAGAAACAAGTGAAATAAGCAGAAAAAGATGAAAATAATAGGTTGGAGGTGAATACTGGGAGGTTGGCATTTCAACATCTAGGTTTTATTTACATGATTTTTGAACAATCAGGCTTTCTATGCTTGCAATCAGTGTCATAGGGTGGTCTGTTGGAGGCAGTTGTTTAAAATTCACAGTCTAACTAGAGAACACTTTTTTACATGCTGCCTTAGATTACATTTTCCTTGTTGCCAGCTGTGTGGTGCTGGAGCCAATTTTTGAAATATACTGCCTTAATAAATTCAGTTTTCCCAACAGCACCATTGTGATATTTACTGGTAAAAGACTGCTGTGAAACCCACCAAATATTTTATTTGGAATGTAAAACAGTGCTTGGGTGATTCCAGGGTTGAAAAGTCAGTGAACTCTCCTGTTCACCACTTTGGTTCATATAAAATGTTAATCATGATCTTACTTTAAACTCAAAAAAAGGTTGTAAATTACAGGTATCTATAGACTGCAACACACTGTTCATCAGAGCAGAAAAATAGTATTAGAACCAAAGACAGATGTCTAGACTTGACTTTGTATCATCCAAAAAGGTCATAATACACAATAAATATGGAACATTATAAAATCTAGCCAAGAGATGAATTTCTGTCACTGCTGAAGAACAGTAGACTCATGCAAAATTAATCCTTAGTACTGGAGAAGATAACAGAGAAAGTATTTATTCAGAAGTATCTTTCATTAATGATTTATGAAGGAGGCAATCAGAGACACCCAGCAAGGAGAGAGCTGTGGGAATGCCAAGGAACACACATTGGGTCTCTGTTGCTGCCTTTCTGAGCTCTCAGAGCCTGCAGAGCCCCAGGTTGTGCCACATCCTGGTGTTACTCAGACTGAGGGCTGCAGCTGTGTCTCTGTGCCTGAAGCCAGGGGGTTGGCAAGGGGCTGTTCTGTGCTCTGTCCAGATTTCTGCTTGGGAGGCCAAGGAAGCACCAGGCAAGTGTAAAGGAAATTGGGAGCATGTGGCAATCAACCACAGATCAGCTGACAAGCCGTGGATTTGACTGGGAATAGGAACAATTTAGGAGCAGAGGAGAACAGCAGCTTTGCAGCAAGAGCACTCTTATTTTATTCTTCCACACTGAGGACCTCACCACCATGCTGGGCAGTTTGTAAAGGCTTTTTGGAATGGCCTTTCCAAGAAGAGAAAGGGAGATGACCAGTGAAGTCTGCCAGCTCCTCCTAAATGTAGCCTTCTCAAGGTGTCCTCAGTCTCTTGAACAGGTCATGTCCCCTTATCATGTCAGCAGCCATGAACTCCAAACCCTGGCTTTGTACCAGCTGTGCACAAATTGGGAGTCTCCAAGTTCCCTGTCCCTTTCTATGGATCCCTGTCTGTACTGGAATTCAGTGGCTATTTGTTCCAGCAGCTTTTCTGTCATGGTTTTGGGAACTGAGACTGGAATCAGGAGCATAGAACATTTTAAATATTAATTAATTAAAATAAATTCAACCTCCACAGTGCAGAATCCAAAGTCTCCAGGATATGCCAACCGTGCAGTGAGAAAACAACCTGTCACTTCAACAGAAGTTATTCAGGTGCAACATTATTTTGTCACTTAGGACTGAGTAATGATAATCCTGACAGCTTACTTCATTTTATTTATGATGTACAGAAATGGTTTTCAAAGTTTTATTGCTGTATACCTACAAAACCCTTTAGAGCTGCATGTGAGTTCTACTCAAGTTCACACTCACCTCCCATGAAAGCAGCTAGTACATCATTGCTCTGGACAGTTGACCTGTCTGGACAAAGAGTCAGCATGGAAATTTGATAGGGAGCAGTCACAACCAGAGGAACTCTGCAGGGCTAAAATGCAGAATTTCAAGACTTCAGGGTTATAGCCATAAAGTTAAAGACTGGCTACTTTGCAGGCTGGTCATTGAAGATATTTAAGCTCTTCAGTTATAAGAGTTTGCTCAGGTTACCTCTTACAAGCTGTTTTCTGCACACACAGAACATTGTGAAGCCAATAATTCCTGGTGATGACGAAGACAGTTACAGGCAGTGCTACCCAGATGTGTGACTTGTTTACAACTAAGCTTTGGGAGTAGCAGCAAAGCTGAATGAAATACATTTGGACCTTACCAAAAAAATGCAGCTTTCTTTTCAAGTCATATATTTTGAAGGCCAGGCCTTTGGTCTCAGTTGCTCTCAGCAGTATTGTTCTAATGGACACAATAGACATAAGAAATCCCACGTTCCTATTTCTATTATTGTGTTGCCAAGTGACTAAAGGGAGTCACGTAGGCCCCCACATTGAAGAGTGCCCATCCATGCCTGGGTTTTGCATGCTCAGTTTAAAATATGTAGGGTGCTGACATGCAGATGATTTAGGAAGCAACTTCAAGAAGGTATCCAGGACCTCTTAAAATCACATCTTAAACAACTCAGCCTTTCAACAGGTGTACCTTGCTCTGGAGGTCACTTGTATTTCCTCTTATCTCTTCTCCAGAATTCTCCACCTGTGGAATACTTGGTGCAGCAAAAATCTGCCGACATACCAATTTACCTTGTTGAGAAGTTGCCTTCCCCAGGATGCTGGGAACACTGCAGCAGTAGTTCCCACAGCCTCAGTCGGTGCTGTTCGTACCCCCTCGGACACCATGGCACCAGGGAGTACCAGACACCATGTGCTGCTACTCTGAGCAGCTCAGGGGTTAATTCCCCTGTACAAAGGGGGTCACTTCAAGTGTGCATTTTTGCATTGATCCATACAGGTTATTTACAAGTTTCCCCTTGAGTGACTGAGCTTTGCATAACTAGATACCTTGGAAAGGCACCTGCTTAGAATTTCCTGAGAATCCATCCTGGGAAAATTCTTCACAAACTACAGTGGGAACCTCTCACCTGGTGCTGGAATCACCAGTATGAGGGAACTGGCTTGGTCAAGTGGTGTTCAGGTTTGGCCACCCATGCTCTGAAAGATACACTGAATCAGGAAAAGGCCACTGAATGGCTAAAGAAAGAAACAGTTGTATAAGCAGTGTTGGTTTTTTCACTCTAGCAATATAGCAAGGGGATATGCATGATGTCTGCAAATAAATCACAAAGAAAATTGACTGCATTTACTTGGACATGAGGTAACAGGAGCAATCAGAAGAGCAGAGATGTTCATAAAGGGCTGGACCATTGTAACTAAGGTACACAAACCTAAATATAAAGCACTCACCATCTGCTCCTTCTGCTTATTCTCCCCCTGCCCTTCAATTGTATGTGGAAATAATTTGACCTTGAACACAAGTTTGGGCTTGGTTTTTTTGTTGTTGTTGTGGTTTTTTGTTGTTTGTTTGTTGGGTTGGGGGGGGTTTGTTTTGTTGGTTTGGTTTTTTTTCTGAAAAACACAAAAAGCAGAGGAAATCTAATACATTCTGTTTGTGTGTAATAATCTAAACTAAAAGGTAGCTTTGGCACTATACTGAATGTGAACAAACTAGTCAACCAGTTAGTCTGGAGGTTGAAGAAGTTTTCTAACAGAGTGGGTAAAACCTGGTTTCAGAACAGTGTTTAATTAGCAGTTTGGGACAGATTGTCACTGGACTTGGTCATTCTAGTCCCTCTCTTATGAAAACAAGAGACTTATTTCTTTTTTTATTCATGCAGGTATTTTTCTGCAGAGGTGGCAGTGAACCAGAACATCAGCTCTGAACTTCTTGAACTTTGAGAAACTTGGATTCTGATTCGTCCTCCCCATCTGGAGATCAGCTAAAGACATAGGTTGTATTTACACATAAGCAGAGGAAATAAAGCAGTTTTATCAACTCATACCAGAAGAAAGATAACACAAATTTTCTCACATGAGTCTCATTTTAGAGAGTACTGCCTGAAGATGGGCACTGGGTGTTGCTTGCATAACTCTCAGACAGAAACAAAAAAAATGCCACATGTTTTGCTGAGTTCTATTGTCTCTCCCTCCCTTTGTAAAGAAATTAAAGCCTATTTCACTCCTAGTTCCATGAAATCTATCTGAATCCTGGTAACATGTCTCTGAGAAATTGCTCAGAGGGAATAACAGACAAGGGTACACCCTCCATTGCTATGTTACTGCTCCATGAGTTCCAGACAAAAGCATTTCTTGTGGTTTGGCAGCAAGCATCTACTCCTAAAACCCTGGGACTGCATTGTTCTTTACATGTCAAAAGTTTACAGGCACAGATTGCAGGGTCCATCTTTTTAGGAGGGATCTTCAGGTTTTCTAGACTGCTGGGGTCACCTCTCGCAGCCAGTGACACCATTTGGGAGAGTCACACCCAAGTGGACTGTATAAAACAGGCCCTCAGGTCTGCCCTGCAATGAATATTCCAGGATTTTTATCCTGACCTAGGTTAAATGGTAATACTCCAGAAACTGAGCAACTGGCTGCCAGGCCCATAATAACAACCCTGAATCATTAAATAAAGATACATCTTCAGGATAAATTATTGTTAAGGCTCCAAAATAGTTCTGCTGTGTTTGGAATTCTAATAATGGTAGGCAAGCTTGACTGGAACCTCTAATAATACAAAGATCTTGCAGTCTTGCTTATCTGTAGCTAAGTTAATGAGCCTGGGACCCAAACACAGCTATTATGAGGCCCTTCTGCTCAGAATGGTGTATCTTTACTTTTAAAGCAGATCATTAAAAGCAATATCTAATGAAAACTCCATCTGTTTTCCATTGAGCATACACTTGGCTTTTTTCTTTTTTTATTCTCTAAGGCTCCATGAAGCTTTGCAGCACACAGGGCTGACACTGTCACATGCTAACAGGACAAGCCAGCCCTTGATGCAATTCCTTTGTCCAGGGAAGTTAAATATTGGGTATATCTGGATCTTTTAACATAAAGGTAACCTTTTGGACCTTTAATTTCTTTCATATCCAGGAACTGGAGAGAGATGCACAAATATGAAGTGGTGTAATAAATCTGAAGTCACACAGACCTGCACAGAACTGAATCTACAGACCATAAATGTTATTTTACAAAGCATCAGCAATAACAGCTGAGACTTACCACTCTCTTCTCTCTCTTCTACTCAGCTAAATGGGAATTTCTGAGCCCTGTTAAGACACAGCATGTATGACGCAAAGCTGGGCAGTTGTGATCCCTACAGACACTCTTATAGTTTCCTACCGCATGAACCTACAGAAGCCACACAGGCACATGCAGTCTCCATTACTAAATAATTCATTTGCCAGTCCCAGGAAAACCTGGTAGTATTAGATATGCAAACACTTTATGCTAAGTGCTGTTAAAGCCTAGTTTCCAACAGACTTGAGTCTTAAGGATTTACCCAAGTATAGATTTTCTGTCCTCTTTATAAGGGTTTTCCTCCCTTATTCCCCATACAGACATGGCTACTTGCAGTAATGAGTTTTTTAGGCATTTCATAGAACAAGAAAAGCATGCCTAAAATTACCATGGAAATTAAAAGGGATTTTTGCCATCAAAAGAAGGAACAAACACCAAACAAAGTGGGAAACTGGGAGGATAGGAGAGACAACAAGTAGGAAAGAGCATATTTTTGAATAGCACAAGCTGTTTATGAAAAAGATTGGGAAATTGGCTCACTACAGAAGCAGAACACTGGACTCAGCAACCCAAAAGATAATTTTTAATTCTATATTTCCTTCACCAGAACTGATGATAAAATAGATAATTTTTCCTTTAGAATTAGTTTTCTCTGCATTTGCCTCTGCAAACATGTAAGTTAAAATGCATGCCACCTCTTTCCCATGCTCCAGCAAGGACAGTAAAAAGAGAATGTGACCTCTTGTGTGGCCCATAACAAGTATAAATTAATGATGTCTTAATATGCATTCAATGTGGCAAAAAGTCCCCTATTTCATACAGCTTTATAAATAAAGCAAATAATCTATGGTTGATCACAAATAAACCAGAAGAGAATCAAGCAGGTAATGTGGAAATACAAAGTAATAAGGATTGATTCTTATCTTTTGCCTTTGTAAGAAAACGAGACTCGTGTTTATGTTTGTTTATATGGATTAGCCCCAAATAATGTTGGAACTGGTTCATAATTCCCACTCAGATTTTTAAAACTTGTGATATTTAATTCCTGCAAGTTCTGTGAAAATAGACAGCCAAATTAAGACAGATTATTCATTTCTCATTGAAGAAACTGGCTAAAATGAGCTCAATCCTCATTAAACATCAGAGAATCCATGCCTAAACACGATCCAAGATACAAATCCATAGGAAAAAAAATAGTTCACTCTTTGCAGAACTACTTGTATTGAATGAGATCACAGAGATATAACATCAGTATGACAGAATCTAATCACCACTCAACAAACATTTTGGAAACAAGTCAGCAACCACATCTGCTTCACCAGAACCAGAGCCTCATGTGATAGGAAGCTTATTAGAGACCCTGTCTCTCATTATTTTGTTTTTGCTTATAACTTCTCAGCATGAATATTCAATATTGCAAAATAAAGCAGCTTCCTTTACAGACCATCCAGAAAGGAGAAAGAAATTGTGTCAGACATTCCAGATCCTGAAGAAATTGGTGCCTGTGGAGCTATGGATTTCTACCAGCAAAACATGTGGCACAAAACATTAGACATGAATAAGTTGCTTTTCTTTCCCCTTACCATTGGTGTGAAGCAATAATAGCTCCTCTGAAGTTTCTTTAATGTATCAAGCCTGAAAACAAGACAAAAGAGAAGAAATCCAGCCTATTAAACATAGCAAGACATCTTAAAGGAATATAACTCAAAATACTTTATTTTCTTAGTAGCAGAAAATGTTACCTTGTGAGACGTTTTTCTTGGTTACTACACATGAAACAATTGCTTCACAATACTCTGAGTGCAATTCAGGAATTCTCATTTGGTGCTCTTTCATTGCTTTGGTCGTAGCTCCAGGAGTCAGAGCCTCTGAACAGGTAAATTTGGTAAAATTTACAGGGAAAAACACCACCAATAGGAAAATCTGTCCAAGAGTGAAGCCAAATGCCCAAAGTCAGCCAGAGTAAGGGCAGCTCTGTGTACTCAGCCTTCCCTAGCTGAAACACTTCCTAAAGTGAAAGGATTCATCTCAAATGCTCCTAAATTGGGTGGTCCATATGCCCCAGCCCCTAATTCACCTCTGCAGTCACAGCTGGTGATGTGAGAGCTGTGCTCAGCAGTGGGATGAGTTTGGGAATACCGGGGCTGTGGAATGTTGTGTGACTGAAATATGGGCACCTCCACCTGTGGAGATGCCATCAGTCCTGTGCCACACAACAGCTCCTGTTTTCCCCTCACATCCCTCAGGTCTGCAGGAGTTTTCCTTGCACATGAGGCTGGAGTGGCAGAGGCTTTTGGAAGTGCTGAGCAGCGGGGTAGCACTCACTTTCCCTGGCGGGGAAGTGTTGCATGGATGTATCCCCACAAGGGCCCTGTGGTGGGCAGGCACGTTTTATACACACAAAGCCTCTCAAACAGGGTCCCACTCTGCAGAAACATCAGATAATATCATCCCAAAGCCTCTGGATAACCTTTCTTTCTCCTTTCTCCATCACCTTGTGGACAGATAAAAAACCTTTCAGGGAGATCTTAAGCCGGTGTTGCCATTTCAACCCCACAGATGTCAAAGTGATTTTTACACCCTTTCTGCTGAGCTAATTGCCAAGCCCCAACAAAGGGACTTTAATGGATTGCACCAGGCAATAAACCATCATCTATTGGCTCGAGCAACAAGGAAGGAAGAGAGGGAATGTAAAACTGGAACAAAGAACAGACCCAGAGCAGGTCCAAATACTTGCTGAAACTGATTTATCCAAATATTTGATACCAGATGTTCTATTCAGACAACTTTAACAGAGCTCCACAGAACATTATATGCTTCTTGTGTTTTCAGTACTCAACCCACTCCATTTGGGCACTTCTGCCACAGGGCACAAACAAAACACTGCTTAATATTAATCAAAGAAGTGAGTTTTGCTCTGCAAGTTCAATATAAAAAGAGTAAGAGCAAACATATGCTAAGCTGTTCCTGGGAACACTGAACACTACAGAGAAGCTGGCTTGGATTACAGCATTTCTAAATTATGCCCAAAGTCTTGTTTTAGGGAGAATATATTAGTGATATGTTACCACAAATATTGTGCTAAATTGGAGCACTCTTCATCTCTGATTAATAAATATCCAGTTCATAATATACCAAATCCATATTTCCTTGCTTACCCAGAATTTCCACAGGTTATTGCACAGCTACTAGTCCATGGAAAAGTTGCATCCTTTTTTCTGGACATCTATTTGGGTATCACTTCTTTACAGATAACATTAATTTTTGCCTGTGCCCATTTTTAGCCTCATGGACTCCTTGTTCTCCTATTAGTTCCTTCTCTCTAGCCCATTAACAGCCTGTAGCCATATGTAGTAAAAATTACTACTTATTGCACACATCTGTGCAAAACATTTTTCCAAATTATTTTAATTCTTGAAATCCAGGGCTACCTACATTTGTAAAACAATACCAGGCTGTTGAGACTGTGCAGTAGCAGCTGAGATCACTTCTCCCTTATTTTCTCAGCTGCCAGTGCACCCTCCTTGTCTCTTTCTGCTGGTTCACTCTGCAAAGGGGAAGGATAACAGGGTAAGTATCTGGCCCAGTTTTCTCTCTCTGCAGTAGCTCCTTTCCATCATGGATTTAGTTCACCTACTTTTCTTAACTGGTCCCATCTATTGCCACCTCCACTTCCTCCTCCCTTGTATCTCTTGCTCCCTCGGTCAGTAACTCCAACTCAGAATACAGCTGTTCTTTACAAGATGTGACCTTCCAGGTGGTCTCCTGCCCTCCTGAAAGGCTGACAGCTCTGCCAGCCTTCCCTTATATGTTCTTTCTATGACTGACTGTAGCCTCTCTCTATGAACTCCTCGTGCATCCCCACCAGGTGCAGCTGGACCATGGGATGTGCAGAGCTGCCTCAGTCCCAATGCCACCGAGTTCCTGTGTGTTTACTCAGCCCAGGCACTGGATGGTGCTCTTGGCACTTTCATGCCGCAAAAGCGCTTTCCAAGCAAGCCCACTTCTCCCGAGAGCTGTAAAAACTCCCCGGGGTCAGATACAGTTGCATGTCTAAGCCTCTAAACCCCAAGAAGAGCGTGTTTTGACTACACAGAATGTAGCTGAGGCTGCAGTGGAAGAAGCTCAGCTAGGTAAGGACAAATGCCAAATGAAATGTCACTGCCTATGACACACAAATCCAACAAGCAGTGGCTTTCACATTTCACCTCAAATATTTTATTTGCTAATTGGTTCCTTATCAGTGTTCCCCATAGCAACAAGGGAGATGTAAGTGGCATAAAGTGGGCTGAGTAACATTGTATCTGCATGTAAATGTGAGTGGGATTGTGCATGGAGGGGATGATCTGAAGGAGGTTAACAACACAATGTGAAAACATCCTGTGGTCTCAGAGGAGAAAGGAACTTCTTAACGCTACCTGAGTGAGGCAGGGAAGCTATCTCAGCAGCAAACCTCTTTGAGAGAATTAGACTGAGATTCTACAGAAAATTAGTTAGTTTGATCTTTTTGCCTGCTAAGGAATATTAATTTTACACCAGATGTTTGTCTTTGGTTATTTTTCCTAGAAGGTCAGAAGATTTTTGGTACTTTTAAAGATGCCATGAATAAACAAAGGAAATATGCTTAATGGCCAAAAAAGCTATAGGGAGATAGAAGATAAATGTTCAGGGTTTTTTCCTTTCTTTTGCTGATCTCTGTGCCTCACTGGGCAAATCAGGCTGTCTCTCCGAGTTTGATCACCTTTGTAAATTGGAGATAATTCCTTCTCTTCCAGCTCTTCTAAAAGGCTCTTTCTTCAACGGAAGGTGCCATAGAAGTACAAAATATTTGGGGTGTCTGCATCTAAGGGACATAGGTCTGGAAAAGGCACTCTAGCAAAATAAAGAAGCAAATAGAGAGACCACTGTAGCATTTAGAAGTAGTCAGGGAAAAAGGGAATAAAAGGATTCAGAAGGATGGGGTGGCATTGATGAGAAACATCTGGACTAGCTGGATGTACCCACTGACCTAAGATGTGGGATTTAAACTTGTATTGATAAGTATTTGGATTGGACCACCTCTGGCTATACAGATATCAGCACAGCCCCAGAAAAGGCTCAGGAATCACTGAAGAATCCCACCTGGAGGAAGGCCTTGAATTAGACTTTCCAGCAGTCCTACCTGGAATAAACAGTTCAGAGGGTGGGCTTGTTAAGCTGAAGGACTTGCACAGATTTGGTGATACCCTGAAAGCCTATGGCAACTCTTCAGCTGCCTGGTCCACTGTTTACACAAAGACTGCTCAGTCTTCTTGGGTATCCTCCTTTGAAGTGTCTCCAAAGACAGTTCTGAAAGGGACAAACTGAGGGTTAACAGTGCTTGGATGAATAAAACACTCCAAAATGAGCACTGCTGTTGAAGCCTTAACATGGAAGTTTTTTGGCTACACCATTTAATACAACACACACGGGACAATGAATTTTACAGTACTTGCAACACTCCCTCCTTCTCTTGGCAAGTGGGCATTGCAAACCATTAGAATTTATGGAATAACTGAGCTGCTCGTGCCTCAGAGGAAGAAAATAGGATAAATGGCCCAGTCCTACAGATCTGACATGACTCATCTCATCAAGGTTAACGAACCAGCTGTCTCAAGATTAGGGAGCAGAGTGCAGGAGATGCTACTGCTCACACGGGCTGCTGCTTAGAGAAATGCTACTACAGGCAACACTTACCCGTAAAACAGCCTCAAGAAGCAGAAACCCTGTTGTTATTTTAGGTTTTTAAAAGAAAAGTATAATCTCATGAAGAGAGTGAAAAACAAGAGAGCTCTCTCTAGGGTCCCAGTGTCATTGTCCCCACTGCAGGTCCACGTTGGGATTGCTTGGTGGGGTCTGATAAACGTGTCGTGGCTGACACGGGCCGTGCTGGTGCCTCTCTCTGCAGTTGTGACATCCTGCTGCAATAACAGGGCTGGCAGGAGGGAGCCTTTGTCCAAGTCTGCCTCCAGCAGTGATTCAAGTAGAGATGCTGGTATTGCAGTGGTTGCAGTGTGTGCAGATAACTTTGTAATGCAGCTTTAGTGAGTCTGAGTGGGGTATGGCATATTTTTAGATCTTCCAAGGAAGAAGTGTGTAAGCACAAAACAGAGTTGTGCCTCCCTGCAATGGCAATTCTGATGCACTGCTGAGCAAGGTTACCTAAAAGACTGTGTTCTTAATGTGCCCTTTGTTACTCACACAGACTTTCTGATTCCTTGGTTATTTTGCAGTAAGAAAAATTGTTTAATTTCATGGCATATCACAACATTCAATGAGCTTGTCCCTTGGGAACACCAAGAGCTTTCAGATCTTAATATAGACATCTTTCAAATGAGATCATTAATGTGTATATATCTGGATTTAGGGCCAATGCAAGCACTTCGATTTTTTGCCTGCCAGATTTTCATTTTTGGCTCCATTTTCTTCCCATATATTCAAAGAACTGCACCACATGGAATCCTTTAAACAATAGATGGGATAACATAATTTTTCAATTGCTCTTGAAAAGGTTTTTAACCACATAAACTATTCCAGGGTTCGCTAAGAAGTTACCATTGCAAATAATGTAATTGTTCCAGACTAAATTCCTTGCATTCCAGAAGAACATTTGAAGCAAAGAGCATGACTGATTTGGGATTTTTAACCAGCCTCTTTATGGTAATACTTAGATGAATGTAAATTTTCTCCAAAAGCTTTGCTTTAAAAAGAAAGAACCAAAGCCTACAAACACTCCTAGCTGCAGAACCAATACTTAATGCTAATGACCCATCGATCTCAACAGAAGGAAAATAAACATTTAAAAATTAGGAAACTGAATGTTTTATTTTAAACAATAAAAAAAAAGTGAGAAAAACAGTAGAAAAAAATCTGGCAAACCTAGAAATATATAAAGTGCAAGCAAAAAATTCTGGTTTTCCTCTTTTGTGAGCAGGACAAGGCTGTTACTTGTCTTTGTAATGAAGCCAAGGCTCACTGTCCTGTCCCTCCTTAAAGATATGTGTGAGTTCTGCTTCCCTGGGCTTCACCTGGAATTAAAACCACACTTTTTTTCTGGTCAGATGTTTACTCTTATCATCTGAAACATTCTTGTTGCATTCCTCCAAAGATGATGTCATTCCTGGTTTGGCCAAGGGAGACTGTTACCCAGCTCTCCACTGTGTAACATCTCCTGGTAGAGTAGGTGGGGGAGATGAAATCTACTTGCTGAGGCAGAGGGCCCCCAGTTCTGCAATTCTCTTCCCCTGCGGGTGCAGTGGAGTTTAGCCTTAACAACCCTCAAAGCTGCTTCCCAAATCCCCCTCGTTACTGAGCTTTCTTGGATTAATTGAATTAAGCAGTGGGTGGTTTAAGAGATGAACTACACTGGGAGCAGGGCCTGTAACTCACTGCAAACTCCCACCACATAGGGCACAATGGAATCCAGCTTCTTCATGGCCAGCAAAGCTGCAGACAGGGGGAACAGCATTTCAGAGGGCCTTTTGGATCTCCATTTTGATGCTGTGCTACAGGCCAGCTTCTCAGTTCCCACACATCAGCCTGTTTCCACTGGATTCACACCAAATGCAGACTTGGCTTTGCAAGTCCAGAAATTTAGTTTATCCTTTTAAAGACTCTGGGTTTTGTAGAATTGGCTTCGCTGTCATATAAAACAATAGTATCTTGTATCACTCAAAACAAAAGGAATTGGCTCTGCATTTATTAGCCAAAATTCCTGTGAATACAAAGCTTTTGGGATCATACTCTTCCTCAGTCTGATCACAGTCTTGCCCTTTTAATCACCCACAAGGAGGGACTTGCTGGAGTAGCAAGGACCCCCCCAAAGCTGTGCATTTTGTGGCAAATACAATGTATGTAACTGGGTCTTGTCCTGACATGGAGCTGGGACATAGCCAGGGTAACTCAACCAGCCTCAGGATCTGGGACTAGTGTCACAGATAAGGACAGTGATAATTACATTCTTCAAAGCCTCATGAAAAGAGGTGCCTCAGTTGAGGTTAAAGTGCCCCAAGTAAAGGGGGGAAAAAAAAGGCAAAAGCAAAGACACAGAAAGAGAAAAATCTTTCTACATGATCAAAAAAATAAGCAGGGAAAGTTTCATTTGGAACTTGAGCACCCATATGCACAGAAGTCAATCAACCCTAAGACAGATCTATTAGAAAAACAGATATAATAAGCTCTTTCTCCACTTACTTATTTTTCTCAAGGAAAATGACAATACCTCTTCTCGATACATTATGTGAATTACTTCACTGTGCTCTTTGCCACCAAACAAGCCCAGTCCCCCTCAGTTTCCTCCTGGTCTCCAGCAACCACTGTGTGTTCACACTCACTGCTTGTCCCTGGATGTTACTGTTCGAACAAAACCTGCAAACTTCTCTTTGTCAATGAGCCTGCAGGATTAAATTTCAGGCAGAGTGCAAGGTGACAGCTACTCCTCATACTGTACTGACACAGCACACACTCTCCAGGAAGATGCATCTTCCTTTCACTCGTGTCTGCTGCATGTGGTGCTGATGCTGAAAACGCCCATGCTAGGCTTTTAGGCCAAATAAATTTGATAAGAATTCATGGTATTTTAGGAGCATTATTTCTGGAGAAGCTTATTCCAGAAATACTCTCTGCTCACCTGCGTCACTGATTCCTTAATACTGCACTTGTCTAACATTCGCACCACGGGGACTGGAATTCAAGACTTCTGGTCTCTGCTGGTTCTGTGCTGCAAGACCTTTTCCTCTGACTGAAAACTGCTGCTAAACCTCCTTTACCTCTTTTAAGATCTAGCTGAGTCATGTTGGGAAATCCTTTGAGATCAAGGCTGCAAGAACTACAAGTGAGTAGAATTAAATGGGACATTTTGGGAGGCACAGAGGAAGTTACTCAATTGTTTCAGTATAGAAGACATTCTGTTAGATACTACATAAACCTTCACCTTTGTCAAGTCCAATTACTGTCCAGAAAAGACAGATTAAGTAAGAACCGCACCCATAAAGCTAGTACAGCTCTAAATTGAAGAACAAGAAGGGAAAATAAAAGTACAAGCCCCTTGAGAGCTCTTACGTTCTTCAGACTACATATAAAACCCATTCAGACTGTAAGCTCAGGAGTTCAGACTTGGAAATGTTGCAATTCCAACAGTCAATATCCCATCTATGGAAGTGATGAAAGTGAAATGATACTCATCCCTTAATAAGCACTTGTAGGTAAAACCAATATCAAACTTGATATTATCTTACTTGCTTTTTGCAGCAGGAATGGTGCTGCACTGAGTTTGATCCTCCACCAACCAAAATGTGTCAGTTTTGCCTCAACATGAACAAGATGAAATTAGCTGCTGATATGGGTGCTCTGAGGTACCCATATGAACAGACACCAGGATGGAGTTTCAAGAGCTCAATTCCTACACTCAGGACTAGATTTTCAGGAAGATTCATGCACTGAATTCTTGTAACATTCAGCTACTTATAAAAAAGCCTAAGCAGGAGCTAGGAAATTTGTAAATGTACCTCAAGTGATAGATATTTCATCCTTTGATCACCTGCCACTAAGTCAGCAATTCTGTAAGCAGCTGACACTTCTGGGTTCTCCACATTTCCATGAAGAAAGCCCTAGATGTCTCAGTTTGGGAACACTGAAAAGTTAAGTCTTTAGTTTAAGCCTGATTTATACAATGGCAAAGACTGAGAAGATTTACCTCAACTGATCAAAAAGGCCAAAACTGAATAATTATCAAAGATTCCCTATTTAGGGTTTGCATCTGGTTTAACTGAGCAAAAATTTAACAGGAAATGCAGAATCCCATGCCTTGCCATACCATGTATTTTGGCAGCAAGGCTTGAAAGACCGTGGCAACAAGTGAGATTTAGTTTAAAGGTGACTCCTTTTAGGATATGCAAGACATAAGAAAAGTGAGTTGTAACAGATCCTGCCATTGAAAGGACCTGGTGTTGTAATTTCTACTCCAACTCTGCCTTCTGTGATTTTACATGTGCTCAAATGAGGTAGATCTACTACTTTATTGGTACAACCTAGAGTTCAGACGTTCTCCCAGTGAGGTGGAAGGACTAAAACCCATCAAAGGACTTCCACTGCCCACCTAGGTCACAGCTGCAGAGTTACAAGTGTGAAAACTAAAAATAGGCCAGGGACTAATATATCAATTTCCATGTCAAATGTCTAATTTACTAATAAAACTTTCTGATTGTTTGTGGACCCTCTGACTTTTGAGGTTCCTTTTTTTTCCACAAGGATTTATGAACCTTGGGTGCTTCCATCCCCTTCAGGGTGGGTCATCACATCAGGGAACAACTGGATGTGGCACTCAGTGCCATAGTCGGGGTGACAAGGTGGGGATCAGCCTCAGCTTGGACTCGATGACCTCGGAGGTCTTTTCCAACCTCAGTGATTTTGTAGTTATAGGGCAGAATTTGTTGGTGTTGCTCAAAGCGACTTCCTCAATAATATACATTAACTGTGCCTTCGGGCTGTAGGCCCGGGGATTTCTCCCTTGCCCGAGGCTGAGGGGCCAGCCCGGGCAGGGACCCGGGAGAAGCCACCGCCACCCTCACCCTGTCCCCGGTCCCCAGTCCCGGCCTCTGTCCCTGTTTCCAGTCCCCGTCCTGGTCCCTGTTCCCAATATTTGGTCCCTGCTCCTTATCCCTGTCCCCTTCTCTGGTTCCCGGTCTTTGTCCCAGTCCCCGGTTCTGGTTCCTGTCCCCTATCTCTACCGTCGGTCCCTGTCTCCGTTCCCGGTTCCCGGTCCCCGGTCCCTCCCAGCTCGGCGGCCGCAGCCGGTCCCGCGTCTCACTGTGGGCGCCTGCGCGGGGCTCCTCCTCCTGCTGCTGCTTCTCCTCCTCCTGCCCGTCCTCCCCTCCCGCCGCCGGCCGCCGCTGTCAGGATGAGGCGGAGGAGGCGGCGGCCCGGCCCGGCCTCTCCCGTCTTTCTGCCCGTGGCGTAGCGG
>WEKY01032821.1:1355556-1411748 GCA_013390045.1 Picathartes gymnocephalus
GGCCTGGGCGCGATCGGCCGGGCAGGGTCCGAGGGGCCCGCACGGAGCGGGGACCCGCCGAGAGGGAGCGGGGAGCGGCCCGGGGAGCTCGGCTGGGAAGGCCTTGGGAGGGGGCGGGAGGTAGCGCAAGTGGTTTTTTAGGCTGTAAATGTGGAGCAAGGGCGGCTCCCTGCGCGCACGGAGTGGGGATAACGCTGGGAGGACGGGCTGCTGCCGGGGAAGGGGAGCTCAGCCTCGATGGGACGAGGTCTCCCCGCCCTGCCAAGGGAGGAGGGAAGGGTGGCGGTGTATCCAGGTGAACGCTGATCCGCCAGGTGGGACGCCGTCGTTGATTTGGCCACGGCGGGGGATGTTTCGAACACGGCTGTGTTCGAAAAGGCACCTCGGAAGGTTCAGATCAGGATGTGCAGTGTGAACAGTGCGTTCCTTTGCTGGAAAAGACAAAGAAAATAACAGATCTTCTCTCAAGGTAGTATGTACCTGTGCAGAAGGAAGCTAAGCTTTCCCTGCAGGTTCTTGCTGTGGAAAGGTTATTTCTTTCTGGTTTGAGAGGAATTGTGAACGTTTTTTACCTTGCGGAGCTGTGTGCGTATAAAAAAGCTGTAGGTAATGCTTAGCTTGGAAGGTGAGGTTGAAGGGACAGTGTTTACTGTATTGGATGTATGGGAAGGGGTGGAAAACCAATGAGTTTAAGTTGAGGCTGGTCGTAATGTACATGTAGGAGAACTGGAGAGATGTGCAGAATCGGTGCTTACCCAGCCATTGGACTAGGCCAGGGCTCTCCTCTTTTAGAGAGCAGTTGAGTTTCCTTGGGAAAGCACTCTGTTAGAAAAAGGCAATGATGTATTCTTAATTATGCATGTCTAGGGAATTGCGTGGGCCTTTTTTTTTTTTTTTTTTTCTTTTTGTGGAGTTACATGAGAAAGTGCTTATCCTCAGGGATTTCAGCTTGCCTTTCGAGAGTTCTATTGATGAAGGTGCTTAGATTGTGGTGTTTTCCCTACATTAAGGTCAGTCATTGCTGGCTTGTCCTTCGAGAGCACTGGGGGGAAGGTGAGTTTCCCTGCTGTCATGCTTGTAAGGTCAGCGTTGGCAGGGGTTGTTCTCCTGTGCTTTATGGTGAATAACCATTGTTTATTGTTCTTCAGCTTGTTCTTCTGAGAGCTGCAGAGCAACTTCCAACAAATTTTCGTCTTGGCTCTTGCAGACTGTCTCACTGCAGGTGTGGAGGGGAGCTGTGCAGTGTACAAACGTTTGCTGCTTCTTGACCAGGAAAGGTAGATGTAGGTCTGTAGTGTATTAGAAGATACACTTTGGATATATTTATGTTGTTATTTAAAAGGAAGGCAAAAAGGTGCAAGTAAATTTAGTGGTTTGTTAGGTTGGTGAAGCCTGGCTCATAGGAGGTATGGATTGCTGTCTTGCTGTCTTTTTCCTGCTCCCTGGCTATGGGGAGATGGGGATGCTGTAGAGAAGGGAACTGGCTGAAAGTTGAATAGATTCTGAAAGTGGTTGCTGTGTTCTACACTAAAGAATTGGAGCTCCTAAAATGGCTCCTCTCCCCATCCTCCTTTGGCAGACATAGGACCAGTTTGGGTTTTTTATCCACTTTGATTACTGTACTGTTGTTCTCATCTGTCTTGGTTTTGTTTGTAAGTAACTTACCAAAAGTGTGCCTTGAAACTGTTCTATTTTAACATGGAGAAAATTCAAGAAATTAATTATTTAATCTTTTTAGTTGTCTGCACTGAATTTATTGCTTAAAGGAGTAGCGTAACCTCTGATTTAAGATTACATGTGACAAAATAGAACTGGATTAGTATGTTCCCCTAAGGAAAAATAATGGCTTTTTATAATTACTTGTATTGATTATAAGTAACTTATGCATTCTTTACTCATGCAAGACACGTCAGCTATGATTTGTTTTGTGGAAAGCAAGTATAAAAGAACTACTTTTTCTCCTGTGGTAGAAATAACATACAGAACAACATGAGAGGAATTAATGTAGAAATTGTCTTTTATTCTAAAGCCTGTACTGAAATGAAAATGAGCCCAAGAATAGGGGAAGGAATAGTGCAGAGAAATAGGAAAAGAATGGGCGTTGTGTCCTACCCTGGGTTTGTACTTTGGATTAGTGGAGACATTAATAACCCTCTAATCCAGTGTGTGGGGTAACAGAGTTGCTGTACGATAAGAATCAATCGCAGGGAGGCCGAGGGCAGCCCTTGGCTGCTGCTGGAGCTTTGTGCTCTGTGCTGGGAGCTCATGATGTTGACCTGTGCTGCAAGTAGATGTGTGCTGCCTCCTGATCCTGGTCAAGGGGCTTTTTTTTTGGGGAGATTTCAATTTACATATGTTGTCTAGATTGCATTACCACAGCTGTAATGTCTTACTTTTCAAAGTATTTTTACTTTGAATGTAATATTCAAAATTCAAACCTCTCAGGCTTCCTGAGTTTAGCTTGGATCTGGGTGCTTCCCATCTCTGAATGTAAGATTACCAAGCAAAATATGTTGGTATGGTTTTTCCCTATCAGAATGCTCAGAATTTAGTATAATTACCCTTCTCATTTCTGGAAAACACTTTGATGAAGGAACTGCAGTAACATAAAACACTATTTCTTTAATGCTAAAGTTAATTAGAATGATAGGCCAATTATTAAACTCTTCTTACTGCTCTAAACTTAAACCATTAGTACAGTCAGACTGATAATTAGCATATCCATTGGTATTGTTCAGTGATAAACTGTTAATGGCACAATCTGTCAGATATTGTAATAAGAATTTGCTGGCAGAAAGAATTGATCCAGTATTGGAATAACTCAGGCCAGTAAAAAGTGTCTGTCTGTCAGTGGTGGGAGGCTGTGCCAGCTCTGTGGAGAGAACTGCTCAGCTATAGATGGAAGATTGGAGGATGTTGCCACATTGATTTTGGTGCCACCAGCAGTGCCATGATCTGCACTGTGTCCCTGTGTCAATAATCCAGGATCCCAACAAGTGCTGGGACGTGCTGTCGCTGTCACACACCCCAGGGGCCGAGCGATGCTGGTGGAGAGGTCAGGGATGTCACATAGAAAATTAACTAACAAAACCTCAGGTGGTTTTGTATTTCTCGTTATTTTTCCTGTAAGTATATCACTTTTAAACAAAATTGAAGTATCTAAAAATGCTGTTACTTGTCTCCAAGCTAGGTGTGGTTCATAGGGGACTGGCTTTGAGTGCTGTTGTTCAGCTCTGCGTTGTTGATGCAACTGTCTAATGTCAGACTCTTATCTCTTGGGGAGTAACTTCAGAATTGTTGGTACTTTCCAAGTGGCAAAAAATTTCTTCCCTCACTTTTGTTTTGCTTTGTCCTTGCATTGTTATTATTCAATAGTTACTAATATTAGTAAAAAATGTATTTTAATTAAAACACAATCCTTCACACTTTTTTTAGGCTGTATGCTTTTCTGTCATTTCAGTGGACAAATCTGGAATTTGGTTTCAAAAACAAAACACCTTGATGTACATGTTCCACTTCTTACAGTTTCTAAGGAAGTTTTGATCTGGTCAGCAGGTCAGTCTGCTCTGAAGTGGGAATATGCACATTCGGGGTGTCTGTTTTCCTGTTGAAGTCAAATTGCAAATCTCCTAACTTTGAGAAATACCATGGCCATGTTCTTTATCATGACCTGTTGATCTGCCGGAAGGCACAATGAATATTCTTCAACCTGTGGACTGACTCTCTCTTGCATTTTGGACACTGGAAAATATAAATTCTTTGCCCATTTTTATTACTTCTTGGCCACTTCACCATTGTCACAGAGAAGATGGACTTAGTAATGTGTGTTCTTCCCTTCCTGGCCTGGTGCCTCAGGATGCTTAGCTGCTTTCCCATAGCCCTGGCTGGGTGGACTGGATTCCCACTGTGGAACTAGTTTGTATGCACTCCTTTGAAAGTGATTGAAGAAGGAATTTTGTTTTAAAACTTTCAAAAAGCTAAACCAAACAATTTCTGTCAGCGTGGGAGTGGATCAAATCCCATCGGTTTCATTATGGGTGATGGTTGACTGGCAGACTTGCTGGGCTTTCACTCCAGGCATTTTATTAAAAAATGCTTCTCAGATGTGAAGTTTTCTATCCTAAATTTAGGTGTTTTAACTACATACTTTTCTTCTTAAAAATACCAAATATATAGTTAAAAAAAAAAAGAAAAAAGCCTGAGGTTGAGATTATGGCTTTATTCTGACTGAAGTCTTTCAAGGTAAGAACTGGTAACATTGATAAGCAGCACTTAGTAACCAGGCTGCTGTGAAAGCCATTGTGTATGTGTATTTCAGAGGAACATCTTTTGCACCAAAGGTCTGGTAATTCTCAGTGGTTCAGCCTTTACTTGCAGAGTTGCTTTTAGTGTCTGGTTTAGTAATGGCTGAGTTAATGGTACTACCCTGCTCAAGTTATTCTATAAATAGGGTAAGCATTGTGTCGTTTTAGTCATAGTATAGTCAGTTAAATATGATGATGAATTAACTCTGGAAAAACTTAAATCATTTGATATTTTTGTGTAAATTGGAATAGGAAGAACAAGTGAGCAGTGTACCCTTGGTTAATATTTCAGTGCCTTTCAGAAGGAAAGGAAAGGGTTTTTTTTACCTGAAAAGTACCTGGTGCTCAAGAAAACTTCTGAGTTGTCCTGTTGCTCTATAAGCAGTGCCTGTAGCACCCTAAGAACGCAGAACTGCAGCATGACTGCTGATATAATGAGAAATTGTGTGTATTTTTTTTTTCCAAATCATGTCTCCTTCTGTCAGCCACAAGTCCCTTTGGCACTCAGCTGACTTGTGATGGTGCTTCCCTCCTTCCTGTCTCTATCCTATGCTTCTCTTCCCAGGCCTGGCTCCTTCAATACAATGAAGGGAAAAAATAAAAGCTTTTGAATCACCTTTTATGTCTGTTTCCATCTCCTCTGGCAATTCCTGTTTCACACAGCAAAGCAGCAGAAATGTGGCCTTGCTTGCTCTTTGGTCTCAGGTCTCTGGTCAGACATCCAGTCATTTGACCGTGTCTTGGGGAACTGCTGCTCTCCAGCAAGTCCTCTGGTTTCCTCAGCCCTCCTTCCCAGCCACCACCTCAGCTTCTTTAATATTGCTCTCCTTGCCTTTTGCAACCTCCTGTCTGTGGGTGTCCCCTGGACCTTGCCCTTGTTTTGGCTGCTCCAGGCCTTGCTCTGCTCTGTGGGATCACACCCATCCCTCCATTCTTCCTCTTCTAGAGACACTCGCATGACTCTACAAACTTCCTCAGTGAAAAATGTCTTTTCCAAGCAGTATGGCTCCCTAGCTATGCTGAATCTTAGCTTATTTGCTCTTTTTAAAATATGTTTTTCTTTATTTAAGAGCTCTCCCGATTCTGTTACTAAGGAAGGAAGATCTCATTGTGCTTTACGCTTGGTATAGAGAACTACTCATCTGCTTTCCAGCCCTGCCTTATACGTGTTCAGGTTCTGAGTGTTTTTTGAGAACAGATTATAGAATTTTGAGGCAGTGAACTGCAGTTGCCTAATCATGAGGTTGGTAGACATCTAATTCTTTAATACCTTGGTATCTTTATAAACTGAAGTAGCTGAGTGCCTCGCAGATTGCAAAAAATTAATTGCTGGGAGTTAACTTATGCCTCTTGGAAATATAAGTAGAAAATAGAAGTGTTCCATCTTTTGGCTTTCAGAGCAGTTCTGAAAGTTGGTATCAGTTGAGAGCAGAACAGGAAACAGCAGTGCTGTGATCTGCTCATTTGGTTCTGTGTGCAGTGAAGGGCCCTTTGTTGTGTGTCTGGCTGATTTTTAGTTACTTAATAAACCAAAAACACCTTGCCTTACTGTGGTGAGTCACACTGAGAAGGAAATAAAATTTGGGTGAGATTTTATTAATATTTATCTTGTTATAATTTGTGGTTTCTGAAAGTGTTTTTTAGTAAAACTGTGGAGCAAAAATGCAGTAACAGGTGGAAATTATACATGGCAAAGTGAGTTGGAATCAATAACTGGAATGCAATGGTAGCATTAAGTGTGTATATTCCAGAGGGAATAGCCTGAAGGTGAGAGGGAGGGATTACCTGGGGATCACACCAAACCAGCTTTGTCGATTATAATGGTGTTCCCATGCCTTTAAGCCAGTGACCTGAATAGACTGTGTGGTTTGTATTGCATCTTTTGCCAATACATGTTTTTAGCGTACAGATAATTGCAGCAAGATTTTCAATGCTGTTTAAATGGCAACAAAGGAGAGGAATATGCACAACAAAAGGAGAAGCAGCTCTTTCACCGTTTTTGTCGAGTGTTTCCGTGTATAACTGTTTATCCCCCACACCTGTGTCTTGGTAGGGTAACTTTCTATTTGCATGGCTGGTCACCATTAAAATACTCCCCAACAGAAATGATTTCTTTTAATCTATGCTGCATCAGTGCTATGCAAAATAAGGAGGCAGCACCATGGTTGGTTGCTTTAAAAAAGACAAAGCAATAACTTGCAAACAGTAACGTAGCTAAAACCACAGAGTATATAATACAATCCTTACATCTCTGTGTTCGGTGTCGTCGCCTTAATCTACACAGGAAGAAACACAGAGGAGTGCTAGAAGTTACTGCTCAAGCAATAAGTATTTTAACCATGACAATAAATTTTCATGTCCAGTATCCTTTAAGTAAATTGTCTTTCCTAAGGCTTACTGGAGTTCATATTAGACTCCCATTGACTTCAGACAAGAATTGGAACATTCATCTTATATTAACAGTAACCTTTGCCAAAATCCCTGTGATACATTTCATCTGTGGTGTTACTTGGTTTATTTTGGAGAAGTACAAAGCATAGATTTGGCTCTGTTAATTCATATCATCTGACAGGCTGGCATCTTTATGTCATATACTGCATCTTTTAAACTTTCTCTCAAAGTTTGGTTTCAAGTAAGGTTTTCTTAATTGCCAGCTTGCAATGTCTGTTTATATCTTCTCCCATGTGAAATTAATGGGAAAGCAGTTAGGCTAACTCTGGATTCTGCGCTTGAGTGACGCTTCTAGCTGTGAAGATATTATAGCTGTCTGTCTGGTCTTCACAGCTTCTGTTGGAGTCTTAGATGAAACTGGAGATAAAGATGTTAAATCTCAAAGTGGTGCATTAACTCCTGATGTTACAGAGTTAAATTTGTTGGAGGCACTGAGGGTTACATTTAGCTGCTGATCCATCAGGAGAGGTTGTAATGGTATGTTACAATGTCTAATCTAACTGTGTATTTGCTTTCAAGTAAGAGTTAATGTGAGCCTAACCTTATTGTGGAATACAAATGTTTTCTGATATATTTTTATCTACAGCTCTAGGTTTTGTACCAGTCTAAGCACTTCTATGCTGGAAACACTCTTTCCGTTGCATTTTTTCAAAACCTGAGTGTGTACAAACACTGGTGGGAAACCTGAGCTTTGGAATTTGCTTTCTAATACCGATTAAGTTTGTCAGCTTCCCCTGGAGAGTCTGAATGGAAATCAGGATTTGAGAAAGGTCATTTATCACTTACAAATGTCAGTCATCAAGTCTTAAAAAGTAAATTCTGCTGCATAACTACACCAATCTCAGTTGCCACAAGGGAGAATGGGGGACAGAAGGAAGGCCAGAGTATTTCTTTTGGCAGGCAGCAAGCACTTAGGTTAAACTGATAATCAGACTGTACCCATAGGCTGTGGTTTCATGTTGCAGCTAAGCCAGTCTAGAGGGTTGCTGCTGCAGAAAGAAGTGTTCCTGTTCTCTTCTTCCTGCTCCCACAGTTGTGTTTCCATCATTTCCTTTATGCCGGCTCTGCACATTGGACCCATCACTGAGCCAGTTCAGCTCAGTCACCCAGTTGAGAACTACACACTGCTGAATTAATTAGTTTGATTAATTTAGTGAAAGACCTGATAACTATTAGAGCTGACATAAAGGAAGGGTGTAGACCACACAGTAGTAGTATGAGAGACCAAGGGTATAGTTCTGACTGTTTTTTCACAGTTTGCTCAGATCTACGTGTTCATTGCCACGTGTGTGTCAGGTCCGCTCTGTGCTCAGCCAAGTGCTAGGTGTGGTCTGCTTTGGACCTGGTTTGACTCACTCCCACCCCCCAACTTTATCACTTCTGATGCTGTCACTGCTGTCAAAGGCTCTTGTAGCATGGTGGGGATAAAAGGCACGTGTGCTCATAGTGAGGTGGGAGTGCTGTCAGATGACCACGAGTACAGAAATTGATTTAAAATAATTGTAACTGCAGGGTTAGTCAAGCCTTCCCACTCTGTGTTGCTAATACCCCTGGAATATTTTATATGTTTCAAATATTTCATGCTGGAGGAGGGTTTTCGTCCTTTTTAACTGTTCAGGAATTCATGTAGTTGACAAGTGGTAGAAAAAAATATGAATGTGTAGAATCACAGCAGTATTTTTTGTCAAGAAATAGATTCTAGAGGCTTGGGGGAGTACTAGTCTGTTGTTCTCAGGGAACCTATTAAATTGCTGTATAAACCTTACTCCAAATAATAGGATCTGTATCCTGTTCCTTATCAAATAAAGATGTTAATTGTCTTTTATTATTTGTTGTACTATATTTATCATCACAATGTCTCCATAAATATATCTGGCAACAGTATTTTCCGGGCCATTTATTAAAATTTATATCCTTTAAGTGGCTACTTGACAGCACCATTTTTTCAATTTATATCTTTTAAGTGGTTACTCTACAGCACCGGTTTTTCATCCCTACAACCAGCTGTTCTGACAACTAAAATTCTAAAATTACTATTCCTTGAAAGTAAGTTTATACCTGTTCCGTTTCCCACTTCATTCTCTGTATACCAATTTGGGAGGCCAGATTATGCAGCAAGGGTTAGGGAACCACAGTGGGAAAGAAATCTGGTGTTAACTCCCTTTTGTGATGCTTGTTCACATCTGTAACTCTTGAGCTGTGTATGAGTTGCTGCTATTGCTGAAGTTTTTCTGGTACCTGTGAAATTACTGTAGTGCTGTCTGGTAGCTCTTCATGTGGAAGTGAGTTTCCATGCTCTTGGTGATTATTTCTGCTTTTGAAAATGTCTACAAAGATGCCAATTTGCTTTAAATGGCAGTGTCCTCATGCCTATAGCAATGGTAAATGACAGAAGCCATTGCCTATATAAATTACACATATATTGGCTTCTTTCTGATTTCTTCCACATCACTTTCTTGATCCAGCTATATTTCACTTTTGTTACCTTCCTTTTGAATTTTTATGTGTGTTAGGTTATCATTAATTTGTTCTTTCTGGTCAGAAATTGGGAAGCAGAGTATGTGGGGTGGTCTGTAGCCTGAGTGCACTCAAAGCTACGCCTTAACTCTTGGCCCCATGACAAATAGCAAGACGAGATCTCAGACTAGTGGTGTCTAGGGGAATTTTGGAATTAATGTAATGGTTTTCTTTTATATATTAACCTACTTCATCAAAGAGAACAATGCAGTAGGGTTGTTTTGTGTTGTTTTGTTGGTTGTTTTGGTTTTTTTTTTCCTGAGAGTTGAGTCATGCTTTATTCCCATTTTTCTACCCGAAGAGGACAGCCTTTAATAAATCTGTAGGTGAAGTGATAAACATATAATAAGGAGTCACAGGGATTTTTTTCCCTCCCACTGCAAATGAGTCAGCAATTAAATTATCTTGAAAGAAAATCAGTCTGTTGTCTGGGTTTAGCAAATGTTTACATTTTAAGAGAACAGTTATATTAGTGGTGCTCAGAGTGCAAATTGTGTAGGGAGTCTCCTGTATAATGAAATGCATATCAGAATCTCTCCCTAAGTGACTCTCAATCAGAAATATTTTTATGTGATCAGAACAGCAGATTCGTGGTGGTTTACTAAAACAGACAGTATCCTCAACTTAAATTTTCTTTTCCTGGGAAGACACACTGAAAACCTCACTGTCAAGTGGAATTGCCACGTGTAATCCAGTTCTGGATTTTCTGGTTATATCATACCAATGATGAGACGTGGTAGTGTGGAAAAACTTGGCAGAAATATTCATGTGTAAATATGAAGGCTCATTCATATTTTCAGTCTTGCTCTGGTCAGGAAGATTTATGTGACTTGACATTTTTGGGGACTTGTTTTCAAATGCTGCGGAAGGGAATAGGTGGCTGTGCTGGAGGTCTGGTTCCAGGCTGGAGGAGCCTCTGTGTCTGCTTAAAACCCCTCCTGTTGGTGTTTATCTCGCAGGTAATGAGGTGGGACAGGCTGGTGAAATGAAGGATACAGGGATGGGTGTGACAGCTGCATTGTTGGAGCTCAGATGTGTGAAATGCTCAAAAAGCTTTGCCGAGGGGATCACTTCAGGCTGTGCCTGCAGGGTGTGGAGATCTACCCAGGCTGGCCTAGAGCTGACAGTGCTGTAATCCAGCTGTGAACCCTCTTGGAGAAATGTGTCCAATTCTTGGGGACTTCACCTTCCCCAGTTCTGTGCTGCCATCACTGTGCTCTTGTTTGCTCAAGCAGTGACTGGTCTGAGTAAATGCCCACAGCCTGCAGAGTAAATAACCCCCTTCATAAATCCAAGGAGACACTGAGATTTTTTTTTTTTTTTTCAAATTGATCCTCTTGAAAAGAGCAGATATAAAAAAGAAAAATTTTTAAAGCAAGGGGAACAAGATACAAGCACTTAGGGAGCAGAGAAAATGCTGGTGATCGTGATGAGATTGGTAACTCTCTTCTCTCCATTTTGTGTCACTGTAGATGAATTCTAAGTTCACCAGACTGTAGCTTGCTGTTGACTTTTGAAATACTCTGATATGCATTCAAGCTTAGCAACACTGCATTGCTGAGAAGATTTACTGGTGGTAGCAGCAGGATACAGCCAAAATACTTTCCATAGGATTCCATTAATGATGCTATCTGGTTGACTTTTCCAACTCTGATTCATCCCCTGCTGCCCTATTTAAATTATTCAAAGAATTGATAAAGCACAGAGTGTGGTTCATTTTCTTGGGAAAAAATGCTAACCAAAAGTGTTTTCCTGAAATTTCTTGAAGAATTGTTCTCCTCACCAAAACATCAATGGCAGAGATGCAACAGAGTGAAAACTAATGATGGTAAAACTCCTTGTGCATTAAGTTGGGACTTCTGTGGAGAAGACCGTGTGCACAGAACTGGGAGTTCTGATGGCAGTGTAGTTAAAAGGAGAGAAACAGCTACTGTGTTGAGAAGGAATGTACAAAAAGCCAGGCTATAATGATGGAGGTAGGGGACTGTCCTTGGGAGGAAATGATGCTTTTGGCAAATGAAAAGAAACTGTTGGAAAAAAAATTCAAGCTCACTTTTGTCGACGTGGACATCCATGTTTAAATGCATTCCCGTGATACTTGATGTGAGTGAGCACTGTTCCATTGCAGTCCAGTGTAAATAATGGTTAGCTAAGCATAAATTTAAAACTAGACTTAAGTTAACCTGGAGTCAGAATTGCTAAGTGTATAGAAAAGCATTACTTGCCACATGAAGTGGGCTCACCAAAACTGGAAGTTAGGTGTGATGCTCCTTTACTGAGTGAAATGGAGTGTCATGAGATGGAGATTTGGACCCCAGAAAGAAACTGCTTTCCTCTGCAACAGGAAAGAAGATTAAGGAGGCAATAACAAAGCAAGGAAGTAGTTAACACATTGTGAATGCTGTGAAAAGGGAGAAAAAGTGGGAAGTGGAAGTGGAAAAAAATGGGGAAGGAGAAACTGTGTGTTGGCCTTCTTTTCCTTGTAATTGTGCCTGAAGATGTTTGCTGTGTAAACATACTTTGGGGAAAATTACTTAGCTGTTACTGCGTATGGCTATTTATCTCTGCAGGTTTAATTAAACCATTTAAAGGACCCTTGTTTTCTCTTCCCCTTTTTCTTGTTCTCTTCTTGTGGCTGCCTCATCTGTCGAAGTATCCAAGACCAAGTTGGACAGGGCTTGGAGCCACCTCATCTAATGGAAGGTGTCCCTGCACAAGCCAGGGGGTTGTAATGAGATTATCCCTTCCAGCCCAAACCATTCTGTGATTCTTGATTGTATTACAGAAGAGAGTTTTCCCATTTATTCAAACATCTAAATTTCTTCAGATTTTAATTGCTTTAATTTAGTGATGGCTTTTCATTTTCTCTCTAAGATCCTTAATGTAGGATGTCATACAGTGTTTAGCATAAAAAAGGAAAATAAAGAGTAGGAATAGGCACTACTGAGATTACAGGCTATAGTGGAATGATGTTTGTCATTCAGCTTCAATTAAAAATAACGTTACTTTTAAACTTTAATAATATATTGCAAACTTCCACTTGATGTTAACAGAGTATTTGTTATGTGGGTAGATATTGGTAACATGCAGTGCTTGGCTGAATATTTTTGATCCTGCACTTGCTGATTTACTGCAATAAATATAAAGCTTCTGTAACAGATATGATGCAGCAAGGCTCAGATCTGCATGGCGATATCTGCATTTGTCAGCAGCACCGAGTTTTTATGGATTTGCCCTTAAATTGGTACTGGATTGTTTGCCTATGAATGATTAGTCAATAGAGAACAAATTGTGGATGTCAAGTAACCTTCAGCTGCACAATCAGCCAGAAATGGCTGGATGAAAGCAGCAGTGTCTGAAAGCTGCACTGCCCGAGCTCCTTCTGCAGAGCAGCTCAGTGCTGGGGAGCAGATCCTGTGCCCGGGCACAGCTGTGGAGCAGAACCCCCTGGTTTTCCCCTTTCTGGGGTTCAGTTCTCCTCACCACACACAGTGAAACGCACTAAAAGAGGAGCTGTGACAGTCAGAAGTGTTTGGTGCCACTCTGAAAAAGAAGGTGGCAAGTGAGAAGTCAGGGACCATTCTCTGCCCTCAAATAAAACAAGGAAAGTGTGTGACCAGTGAGCTTGAGCCATTTGGCCCAGTAAATAAAATGCTTGATGCTTGCAAATGCAAGTTTGAGAAAAGCAAGTAATTATTTTCTTCCAGTTTTTTTTTTTTCCCCTCCAGTTTGATCTGCTGCTGCTGGATATCTGTGCATAAGGGCAAATGTTGTTCCTTGAAAGTAAAGCAACCCCTATTTCATAAGTCAGGAATTGCTTCTGTTTAAAATGCTTATTCAAAGAACCATAATCTGTTCCTTTGCTTCTGAGTGCCTCATGCAAACAGCTGGATTGGAGTGTATTGTGAGAGTGGGGGGCGGTTGGTTGTTCTCTTTTCATCAAATCCTGTTTGAATAAAATAAAAAAAAGCTTTTTGCAGTCTATGTGCACAGTCTCGTGACAGACTTAGATTAAAAGTTTATATAGTAGCATAATTGTGGCTCCAGTATGATGTCACAATAGATGAAAATTAGTGCTCATAAAAAATAGTAGAAAGTCACAGTAGAAACTCATACTCATAGAAATAAGTATTTTTCCATACTTCTGTCTCAAGCAATCCTGACAGCAAAAGAAAGGTAGAAAATGACAGAAACTATATTTTTTGTCTACGGAAAGTTGATTGTACATGTAGGTTTTTTCTGCTCGGTTTTCATATTTCAGCTATGTTGAACTGAACTCTTGATGTTATGTTTGACTATTTTAATATCAAACAGAAAGCATTATGGCATTAATTTTATAAATAGACCTGGTACTCAGAAATAGTCTTATTGATAATCAGCTTTGTCTGTCTTAGTTCTGGAATGATCGCTACATGTTTGTGTAACTGGAAACTGTCATACATAAAATTTAATCCTTTTTGTAGCTGATCTGTGGAATAGCATAGGAATAACTAGTCAATAAGAAATGTGTGTTTGTTCCTTTGTTTTCCTGGAATTGGAATTTTGCTGTGCAGTGGGTTAAGATAAAACTGTATCTTTTTTTTACTAGAGTTTCTCTTCACGTATTGCAACAGTTTCATGGTTCTCCTGTAAATTGATGAGCCCACTCTGAAATGGATTTTGCTGCTTTTCTTTTGAGTTCTTCTACCTGGTTAAGGCACATGATGACATTCCCTGTGCTTTGCTGTAATGTCAGTGCTCCACGGGAGATGGGGATCTGTGTCTGAGCTGGAGTGTCTCTGCAAAGTCTGTGTTGTTAGCTAGAAATAAAGCTAGTGATTTAATTGGCATCTCTATCATCTGTAGTCTATTTGGCCTAATAATCTATGGAAAAATGCTATTTTAAATTGTTGGCCAGAAGGATTTCTTTGGTTTTTTTTTTAATTTGGCATATCAATTTTAATTTCAAGTTTTCTCAGTGCTATTTTCAGAGTTAAGAAATTGGGTCTTTAGGGTTTTTCTTTGTTTCTTGATGACTTAGGGCCCTAAATAGGGAATTAGGTCCTCACAGTACTGCTGTGAGGAAATACAGAGTGTTCCGTGCCTGTGCCGATGCCCTGTGTGACACCGGATCGCGTTTCAGCCGGGCACAGCTCCACCAGCGCTGCCCATCTCCCGGCTTTGTTTACCCCTCATCCGTGGTTAAACATTGATAGCTGGGAGTGGGAGCCTGGGAACAGCGCCTGGCAGCTCAGGGAACACTGGCACTGCAAAATGGATGTCTTGCTTTTGGGGCTGGCTTTAAGGTGGTAGCCTGTGGTGTACAACTAAGTTTTCTTTTTCGGCTCTGTTACAGGCCTGGAGTGAGTTGGACCTAAATTCAGAGTGAAAATTAAGTGATAAATGACAAAGGCCTAATTGGAAATCTATAAATGAGTCCATTTCCTGCCATTGACTCCAGTGCATTTCCAGGTAGACTTTAATCTGTGCCATGTAGCCCAAGGGTACCTGTGCCTGGCAGTCTGGGCTTGGGAGCACACTTGTGTTTTGGGAAGTGTCTGTATGGCTTTTGTACAAATTATACCTCTAAAGAAGAAAATAATTTCTTTGTAAACTTAATCACTTAGCAGAAAGGTGGTAGTTGTTAGGGTGTCTCAGAAAATAAGCTTTCTTTTATTTTTACTTCTTATGCAGGTGCATTTGAGGGGGTTGATGCTGACCTATTGTCCTTAAGTTTGTGCCTTGTCCCACTGCAGTGGGGATGTGCTGATGTCTGTCCTGAGCTGTGTATGTAGCACAGGTGGTAAAACCACTTTAAACTTGGTTCAGAACCGAAAGAAGGATGTCAATGCACAGTTGCAGTGATGGATGACCTGCAGTTGAGATCTTAAACTGCTTGGGTTTTTTTTTAATGCCTGCAGCTGGCCCTGACAGCTGCCAGAGCTCAGTTGTGGCAGGGGTTGATTATTTAGTTATTTATTTATTACTTTTTAGACATAACTGCCAGGCTGCAGAGCAGGGGGGAATACTGTAAAAATGTAAATCTTTAAATTTGGTTTCCTTCTTGGTGACTCTGCCCTCCCTCTTTCTGTTTGGGTGGGAAGATTTAAAAAGGATGAGTCTGTTGTTTCCCCAGCTTAAAGCACTTGAACATTCTGCTCTTGGGGTGTCCTCTTGCCATTCCATCCTCAGCAGAAGCAACTCACACCTTCAGGAGAAATACAGCTTAGTTGCTTTGCACTTTCTGATGGGAGCAGCAGCACAGCTGCTGCTGTCTCTCTGCTAAAGGAAGATGGAAAGGGAATCAAGTAAACAAGGAGTGCTCGAGTCATCTTCGGGGGCAGGAGAGTTGAGCCTACAATTGATCTAACTTTCAGGATTACTAACTGTAGAACGAAACAGTTTATTTGTGTGGTCTTCAAAAGAGTGTGTGCAAGGTGAGTGATGTCCAGATTGCTCCTGGAATGTGCGTGTGGCTCCAGGGTGGTACCTGTGGATGCAGAGCTGCCTGGCTGGACCCGGACAGTGCAGTCACCTGGCCCTGGCACTGAGCTCCCTTAGGCTCTAGTGCCTCCAGGAGTTTCCCTTCAGGAGCTGAAGCTGACTTCAAACCCAGCTCCTCAGGGCCTGCACAGCTGTTCATGGGGTGTGGAGCAGGAGGTGCCACGGTGGCTGCGGGCTCCACATCGCTCTGCACAGGACTGGGGGGAGTGGAAACACAGGCAAACCCTTTCCCTTTGCAGGATTTCAGCAAGAGATCAAAGGCAACTCTTTAACTTTGGGAATCGTATTTCCTACCCAGACCTGGTTCCACATGTGCTGTTTCATCCCTGGTTTTGCTTCATTCTCTGAACTCACTTGAAGCTTTGCTCTCTGTGTGTCTTTGCTGCAAGTTCCTTTCATTTTCTGGAGAACACTCCTGTGCAGTTGGCTTTAAACTATCCACATAGGGGGTGCTGGCCAGAAAAACCTGTGTGTTTGTATTTAAAGTGATAAAAAAAACCAAAATTAGGATTTTGGTAAAAAGGTGACATTAAAATTTCATCAGTCCTATAGCTGCATTTATCTTTTACTCAGTACAGAGCTGAAGAGATTAGGTGCTGTATTTTGTCATACCATGAGCTCTTATAACCAGCAATCAGTAAAACATACCTGTGTTCTTAAAAGGTCCTCTTGTTTGTGTCTGCTCTTAACTCTACGTCATCTGGTACCAAAAATAACTCACCACATCTCAACGGCATTGCCCATCCAGCATTTTACTGCTGCAAGCTGTAGAGCTGATTCCAGCTGTTTGTGAGTCTAAATGTTTGATGCTGAAGTATTGTAGCCTTTGTATTGTGTTTTCACCACTTGATTGTGGTGGTAGGTGTTGGATGGGATACACAAACACCTCTGATGGATCAATATTTTGTGTATCTAGTCTGTGCTGTATAGAGGCTATAACTGAAGTGATTCAGCTTTGCATGGCAGAGTTGGAACATGTCCACAAAATGCTTTTGCAGAACACACAGACACTCATGTAGAGGAACATTTTTTTTCCCCAGTACATTGCAGCAGGGAGATGGGTTTTGTTCTGGCTCATCAGTCTTTTCTTTCTATTTCATATTTGAATTCTGAGGTGTGCAAGATGAAACTGCCACCTACAGCAGAACTTGAGGTGCAAAGTTGTTGATATTGCACATGCAGATAGGTTGGTGGTTGTATGGGGTCTTTATAGCATCATACCATGGTATCATATGGGTTTGGTTTTTTTTCAATGATAAGCATGTTATAACAGTCTTTGTAGACTTCCTACTCTTCCTTCTTTCATTGTACCACCAGATGAAGGGCTGATGTGGTAAATTCTGGAAAACAGTGATGGATGTGCGCCCTGGAGGATTTTTACCTGCTGGAAATGAGGAGAGTTTGATCTTACAGTTAATTCTCTGTAGCTTGTGGTCCTCCTCTGGCAAACTTCTCCAGTTGTAATCTGGTTCATCTTTTTGTTAATGTGTGGAACTGAAGACTGGATTGATAATGGCACCTAATTTTTAGCTTACAGGGTTTCCTGTACTTTGCCCTTTCATAGCTGTTGGCTGAGCTGCTGTGACTTTGTTTTCCTTAACCTCAGTCTTTGGGTACTTGGTGCTTTATTGCTCGGCCCTCACATGCTTCCCAGGGAAAAAAACCATCACCAGAATTATTTCTATTTCTCCCTTCGTTGTATATACCAAATTATGGTTTTCTTTGGAAGATTGTTTTCTGCAGAATTTCCTGCCACATTCCCTCTGTTCTCCAGAGATGTTTAGTTAGAATTTGGTGTTACAGTTTAAGAAAACTTACCTCCCTTTGTTCCTTAAAGGATTGGCTGGTTTTCCTGATTATCATGAGGCAACAGCAGAGCTAATGAGTAAAGATATTTTAAAAAGAGTAAGCCCCAAACCTCAGCCTTGCAGAATGGGACGTCTGGATAACTGTTAGTGACGTACCTTATCTTCTGCTTTATTTTTAGATGCTCTACTACAGCGGGTAGCAGAATTGGAAAAGGTCAATGCAGAATTTCTGCGCACAAAGCAGAAACTTGAGCAAGAATTCAATCAAAAGAGAGCAAAATTTAAGGAGTTATACCTGGCTAAAGAAGGTAAGTCCTCAATTCTCCGAATTATTCTAAAGTTTATTGAACTTCACCTTCAAATAAACCCTGTTTGAAGCATAGTCTTTTAAGCTATTGTAATAAGAATGTAAGAGATTCAGTAATTGGCCATTGAGCTTCCTAGAATGAACTTTAGAATTAAATTTAAAGATTTGCCTCATGGATAGGTGCCAGAGCAACTTGATGTCCATGCAGAAACATCACCAGTGAGTTTTAATGCTAATTTCCTGAATTCAGGGTGCACTCTCTGAGCAGGACCTGATCTGGTAAATGGAAGGACATAGCCTGGATGCTGTGCTGTTTGTACTCTGTGGCCTTTTTTTAATGTAGCATTTATTTGTCTTACATTTCCATTTGAGGTAAGCTGTAAGCTGGCAAACGTTATAAAAATTTTAATACCAGTCAAGGGCATCTATTTCAATAACACAATTTATAGGAAAATTTGAATCATATGAGCTCAAATATCTGATGAAGGGTTGGAGAGTAGAGATTGATTTATCTAATTCTGATGATTTTCCTGTCTTTAACATATGAAAGCAGAGCCAAAACATTATGCATTAAGACTGCAGCTGCTGTATAAGCTTATGAGAGCAGAAATACAACAGGCGTAAGGAAGATCAGATCATAAAGCAAGCCTATTTACTTGTGTTTCTAAGGCTGGATGAAAGGAAATTTAAGATACAAGACACTACTGATGAGATCAGCAATAGTTTTCCTATTTTGGTACATTCAAAAAATAGAAAATAGATTTTGATAGAGGAAGAAAAAATACCCCAACTTTCATAGGTACTGAAGTGAAAGGATGCTAGAGGAGAACATACAAGCTATTACTTTTCTTTTTTTTACTCCCCCAAAACTTTTTTCCCTTCCCTGTCTCTAAGACATGTTCCTAAATGTGCATTGGGGCTGTTGGAACCCATCCTTGATACTGTCATTTAAAACTAAGAATATTAATGGTACAGAGCCTTAGTTTTTTCACACGAGGATTAATTTCCTTTTAAGTACTTGATTAGCTCTGGGTTCCATATTCTCTGTCAGAGGTGAGAGCACCAGGATTGATTAGGCTTTTTGGCCCTGAGAGAAATACATGGAAATGCCTTGGTGTTGGTTGTGTGCTGGCCAGATGTTTCTGCTAAAAGTGATTGTTAGTGAGGCAGGCTATGTGGGCATAAAACACATATTTTGTGTTAGTGCTTTTGGAATTAATTATGTAATATATGTCTTCCAGAGCTGTTTGTTTCAGATTAGCTGAGAACTCAGGAGGATAATATGAAATTAGTTTAATTTCTGTTTATAGTTGCCACAATTAGAGAAGTAGTCGGTATTCCATTGAATGTATCCCTTTCTTAGTAGAAGCTCACTTTTACCAAAGGCTTTGGTAAGGAGCAAATTAGACTGCATATTTTTCTTATGTGGGCTCTCCAAAGTGTTCACAGAGTGTTTCTGTTCAAGAAATACGAAGTGTTCCATCCAAACTGAGAACCAAGTTGGTCCCAGAAATGCAGGAAAAACTGTTTTCCAGTCTGTTCTTGCCTTTTCTAGATTCATTACCGGAATGAGTTAAATAATAAGAACTGATGAAAAGCACAGTTCACTTTCATCAGGTATATTGATCCTAGTTGCATCTAGTATCTGCATCCATGAGAAGATACTCCTTTAGTAAAAGGCAAGGGCAAGCAAAGTCAAGAAATAGCATTCCCTGAAGATACCTGCCAACATTTTTTCAGCTGTTACAGGTAGATGTTTTAATAGCAGTGCTTCCTTCATTCCCTTCTGTTCTTTGCCATAGCAACTAGGGCTACACTTCAGGTTGAACTCATTAATCAAGCTAAATGTATATAATCCTCCTTTCAGAGGACCTGAAAAGACAGAATGCAGTGCTGCAGGCAGCCCAGGATGACCTGGGCCAGCTGCGGACCCAGCTAATGGAAGCCCACGCCGAAATGGAGAACATCAAGGCCATAGCCACAGTGTCAGAGACCACCAAGCAGGAGGCCATTGATGAGGTCAAGAGACAGTGGCAAGAAGAAGTGGCTTCCCTCCAGGCCATCATGAAAGGTAACAAACCAGGCAAGCTGCTGAGATCAGCCACCCTGATGTCTTTAGGGATTTGTGCCTGCTCTTCCTCAGAATATGGATAATTGTTATGGCTTGGGAAAGCTGCAGAAGGGCTGGATGAAGTGCAGTTCCCAAGGCTGTGAAAAGGAGCTTGATGGGTTTTTTATTGTCGACTTGAGGACAGAACTTAGAATTCATGGCCATGGGAACCTCATGTATATGCAAAGCATTTTTGAAGGACTATGAATGTGATACTTCATCCTTCCACGAAGAGAAGTATGATGCCTGTAATTTGACAAGTCTGAAAACAGCTTTAAGCTGCCAGCATGATTCTCTTTTTTCCTTCTCTGAACACAGTTCTGCTTTCACACAGTCTGGTGTCCCTCCAGTACTCACATGGGCCTTCCCCCAGGGCAGTGACTGCACATGCTGCTCTCTCAGTCCTGGGTGGTTTTTTTTCTTGATAGTTCTGATCTATTCCTTGTTTTATGTGCATGTTGCACAGCTGTTGAGACAAAGTGAATGAACAAAAGGATATTAACTGGGAAGAGACTATTGCTACAAATGTCTGTTTTCTTAAAGGTTCACAGACAGGATCACACTATCCTGAGCCTAGAGCCTGTTGGCTGTGGGCAGTTTTTCCATAACCTCATTATGCTTTTCACCCAGAACAGACAAACCTTCATGTATATAGAGTACACAAATGTCTGTTTATTTATGATCTACACAGATACATGAACCTAGATTAAGACTCAGCTATGCCAGCTGCTGTCTTTGTGTAAACAGACAGCTCCTGACCTGAGAGGGGTAGTGTTAATCCTGGGGAAATGGAAGCTATGTGAGAACTTTTAATTTCTTTGCATTTTGGAGTACCTTTTTAAGGTTTTGGTCATTTGTTTGGATGATGTGCTTGGAGATACAAAATGTGATGCTAAATAGGATGTTAGTCATGTATGTTACCTTGAAATTAGGAGTTGCACAGTTTTTGGGGCTTGTTTCTCTGTGTTCTGGTGATGGTACTAATTGAAATTCAGTTCCTTTGGATTTTTTACTTAAGTATTTAGGTTTTGGGGCAGGAGTCCAAGGGAAGGGAGAGTTCACTGTCGTCCTAGTTTTGATTAATTATAGTAGATCATTGAGTGGTTGGAGATGGAGTTCCTAAAACTCTGTTCTTTCACTTACATTGAAAATAAGTTTTGGAAATGCTGTTTTCTAGAGACTGTTCGTGACTATGAGCTCCAGTATCACCACAGGATGGAGCAGGAGCGAGCTCAGTGGAGCCAGTACCGAGAAAACGTGGAGCGGGAAATTGCAGAGTTAAGGAGGAGACTGTCTGAAGGCCAGGAGGAAGAAAACCTAGAAAATGAAATGAAAAAGGTACATTGGAATGGAGTTCCTCAGTTTCTGTTTGAAGACAGGCCCATGGGTTCATTCCTATGCCTGCTGTAATTCCTCAGCAATTTACACAGCCTGGTCCTGCCAGCTGCCAGGCTTTGTTAATGGAAGTCATCATGACCTAATCCACGGGAAGCCTTAAAGGCTTTGTTCCTAATTATGTGCATTCAGTGAGAGAATTGCACCTGAGAAGATGATAAAGTTCTGCCTTCAGCTTGTAAAAGCAGGCAGCCTTGTAAAGTCACTTTTCATTATGTCAAAATGAGCTCAAGTAAAACCAGCTTTAGATTTTTCTGGATTCGCTGCAGTTACAAAGTTTCCTTTACAGTTGTGTACCTTTACTTCTTTTCCCAGGTCTTAAAAATTTAAGGTGCCCGTTAAAAACCTCAGAATATCTAAGATGTCTTTCCTCTTTCTCTAAAGTAAGACATGTTTGTGCATCACAGTACTGCTGCCTCCCTAGGAAGTACAGAACCTTGCTGTCATAAAACAACAGGGTCTAACTGATCAAAAATAATTTCTCTGGAGTATGGACAGATATTGTTGTAGTTGTTCAAAGATCTGTGACTAAGAAAAGTTCATAGAAGTAGATTGAGGTGCCTTGGCTTGAGTTTGGATTTTGTTGTTGTTATCGTTGTAGCAGGCAATCGGCATTAGTGTTGCAAAATGGAATTATTTTTCTGAGGGTTAGGAAGAGATTCCTGACTATTGCTAGTTGTAGTTGCATCGTTGCTGTCAGTGTTAAGGGACTGCTCTTCCTGGAGCCCTGATTTCAAAGGTAAGAGTCAGGGTAAAGCCTATTCTAATCCCAATGCAATTGCAGGACATACATTGTTTTTAAGAAAAGATTGTAGTCTTATTAAGGACAAAAAGGCTTTCTTTAACGCTGAATGGAGATTCAAAACTGGATCAGTATGGTGAGTCTTGTAGGAACAACCCAGAAGGTGCAGAGTTCATAGTGTAGAAGTCCTGGCATTTCACTCCCAACTAACTGCCAGTAAGCACTTCCAGAGAACAATCTCTCTCAAATGATTCAGATTTTTTATCTGAATTTACTGATCGTGTAAGCTAAAATTGCAAGTTGCTGACATGGCAGCACAGCTCACCTAAACTCAGTGGCTTTAGTAGAAAAGTTTAGCATAGCAGATAAATAGCATTTTTTGGCTATAGTCCTTTAAAAGGGAATCAGATATCCCTGGTGGTCTTAAAGGAAAAGGTGATCAGTTTATTAATCTCTGGTAATAGGAGCTTGAAAAGCTTTCTAGGCCTGTAAAGCAGAGGAACATATGCCTTATGTAATAGGAGGGGGAGGGGGCAATCTGGTTTTCAGAGTGCAGCTTGAAATAATTGCTTAAACTGCTTTGCATGAGGTTTTAATCTTCTTTGTTATTATTGAACCTGTGAGATTTTTTCCTCAAGGAGACTAAGAATTAGATCAAAATTAGGAAAAGGACATTTAATTTTACCTGAAAACAAACAAGCATATCCCAAGCCCATAAAAAGTTTTGCTTGGCCAGGAAAATAATGAATATTCATGTGTCAGCAGTGTGAAAAGAGGAACTTTCTTGATCGCTTGGGATGTGTTATTTGAAGACTTGTGATCAATTCCTCATGCAAAATGGCATTTGCAGCCAGCAATGCTTCTACTCCATCTTTTTATGTTCTTTTGTCAGAAAGAGCATGTCTGGTGGAACACATGCTTTTGTCTGGAAGCAGCTGTTTTGCTTTTCCATGTAAATGTATTTCCTATTGCAAATTTCTGTGGAGAATTTGTGTGTCCTGTGATTTTTTTTTTTATCATAAAGCAACGATTTCTAAGAAATTGTTTTCTAAGAAAACCTTGTAACTTTGTATTCTTCATCTCCCCCTCCCAACTCAAAAAAGGTGGATACCTTCACCTAATGATTAACATGCTCACCCAGTGATTAATCTTTCAGAAAACTTGTTGGGGATTTATAAAAATCTGTTTTCATGTTGGGTTATAGTACCAGGTAGGTCTGGGGTTTTTTGTTTTCACAGAAGCTAAAAGCAATCTACCACAGCAGCATGTACTTCCCTGCAAGCTCTCTGCTGGGGAAGGACTGGGCTGGCTCTGGACAGAGACTTCGTGGGGATGAGTTGTGCCCGAACTTTGTCCACTGGCAAAGTTTGACTTGGCTTTTTTTTTTTTTCAGTCAGACCTCATTTTGTGTCCAGGAAAGGATCTGTTTTGCTGTTGGAGCTGTGATGAATATAAATACTCTTCTTAGCACAGTTGTGTCAAACTGAGTAGAAGTCTGCAGAGCAGGTATTCTGTGTACAGAGAGAGCAGGAAAGGATAAGGCTTCTGTTAGGAGTTGTGCTTATTAGTCAGGAGAGGGGAAATTTGAAGGGGAGAGTAATCAGATTTCTGTGACAGAGTTGGCCATAAAATCTGATATACAGTAAGCTATTTTTGTTGGTAATGGTGAAGAACAGTGGGATAAATTTAGAGGACTTTTAAATGGTTTGGTCCTGCTTTCAAGAGAAATCTTCGAATTGTGTCTGTGTGTTTTCCGCTTGTCTCATTTTTAAGGAACAAGCTCAGCTATAATGTTACTTGGGATTTTTCCAGTCAGGTGTTTGTTCCTCTGAAAATGCCTTGGACTCATTTTTAGCATTGTCTCTCCATGGAGTCATTTTCCTGCTGTGGTCTGCAGGTCCCTTGGTGTGTTCTGCAGCCGCTGTGCTGGGGGAAGCAGGCTTGGCTGGGGCAAAGTGGTTTGGGTGCTTGGGTTTTGGTTAAAGAATGAGTAAAGATGAGCTGATCATGTGTAAAACTGTGGCCGTTGACAGCCAAGTTAAGTTTAATAAAAAGTTAGAAGGAAATAAATGTTTTAAGGATCATACCTCTGGAAGAGTCTGAATAACGCCTCTTAGCACAGGAAATTTGGTTCTGTGGCACCTCTTGCCACATGTGACAGTATCTTTAAGTAGCATTTGTCAACACTACAAATATTCTCATTTTATTAAAAGTTGAGTGGAGCTTTAACCTTGATTTTGGAGTCTCAATAATTCTATTTTATGTCCAAAAGCAGACCCCAGGCCCAGCATTCCTTTTGTTAGCAGAGAGAAGCTGTTCTGAGTGTTTAGCTTGAGATCACACTGACCTTTAATAGGGATCCTTACAATATGTTGCAACCACAATGTCAGACTTCAGCTCTGTTTACCAAGCAGTAAAAGCTGGAGTAATTTTTCTCTGTGTGGAATGTGATACAGTTTTGTCTTTCCAGTTGGTTGCTATTCACAGTCTGATTTTTCCTTCAGAGAACTTTCTGACTATTTCTCTGAACTACTTGGTTCCAACACAGGCACATTTTGGTTCCAACACAGGCACATTTGTTGCTCTGTATTCTGTGGTGAGCCATGTGAAACCAGGCTGGCAGTGAAATATTACTGCAGTTATCCTGAATAATTAGAAAAGAACATGTTCAACAGTCCAGAAAATGTTGGGCTATATTTAGTCCATATAAACCAGCTATAGGTAGCATTAAAGGAATAGAACTGATATGATAAATGAAGTATAAAGCAATGTCTGAAGTGGAACTCCTGCTCCCATCTGTTTGAAAAATGTGACTGTTGAGTTGCTGGCTGCAAGCAGCAGGGTCTGGGTGTGTGTGACAGTCACATGTCCCTGGTATTGAATTCACTGCTGGGTGACATCCCTTGCTTCCCTGATGGCTTTTATTGGTACTCCAGCAGTGACAAAATGTAGCAGAAGTAAATGAAATTTTAAAAAATTTAATTTTGTGTTGTGTTCAGAATTTTCTGTAAAGCATTAAAATTGTAGTGTTTATATAATTGACAGGTATTGCAATAATATTTTATTTTGTCTATTAATTTTAAGTTAGAAAATTTCAATGGTTAAAAATATTTTCTGTTTCTCTTCCTGAAAGTCTTGCTCAGAATACAGTTGTCAGTAAGCTCACCAGAAACCGAAAGTCAAATGAATAATGTCTAAAACTTGCATTCTAGTCTAGTTTTAAAACCAGACATGAGTTTTATCTTCTACTGTCTGCCTTTGCTGATGAGGTTATGAAAGGTGTCATCTTTTGAAACTCCAGCTTTGGGGCACAGTTTCCTGCCCTGCCTCCCCTGCTGAGTTCTTCCAGTAGAAGACAGAGAACAACTGAGCATTCTGAGCCTCATACACAAAGCCAGCCCAAATTAGAATGCTGAAATTCTCTGTTTTACTGCAGCAAGTCTTTGAGTGTTCTGCTGGCTCTTGAGGAGTCTCTGGAAGCTGCTTCTTTCACTTGGAAAGTCTGTAGTGCATCCATGAAGGAAAGGCAGAGCATTTAAGAAATGGGGGTGTCAGGGCCACACATTAACACGTGCAGTTCGGAATTTGAACCCTGAATGCTATTTCTCTTTTTAATTCTTGTTATTTTTACCTGTCTTTCCCTTTTTTTTTTTCTTTTCCTTGAAACAGTCCTCTAATATTCTCCTGCTCTTTGATCTTTTCAGAACTAGTTTTTGAAAAAAATCATGGGATAAATTGTCTATGTATAGTTTGAAATATTCAGTAACACCAAAACCTGATGCTGCGTCAGTAGTAATGTGAAACTGAAAAATGTTCGTCTAAACAGAGAACTGAGCTACACTAGGCATTACTGTGCAGCTGCATTTGCTTTTAACTTTTTGAGTAAGTTACTGCATGGTCAGTACCTCATCACTTCTGGGTTTTCTCATATGTGCTATGTGGTAGCAGGCTGTGGGACAGTTGGGCCTTTAATAACAGAAAAGCACGCGTTTTTTTAAATGCTTGAGCCATACATTTTCTCCCAAGTATCAAGAGTGATAGATCTGCAAACATTCCCTTTTAAAACAGGTATTTGTGGCCTAACCCACACATAGTTTTAAAATATCGTTGCCTTCCATAAATGGTGTAATATCAGCTTATTGTCACAGACATGGTTGCTGAACTAAATAAATAACAGTAAGATGAGCACTGAAAGTGGAAGTTTAGTCAGCTTCTTTTGTTGATGTAGAGATTTTCTCCAAATGTCACCAGTAATGGGAACTGTTGTGAAAATTCTGATGATGTATGACAATTTATTGTCTTGACTTCAGGCTCAGGAAGATGCAGAGAAGCTGCGCTCAGTTGTGATGCCCATGGAGAAAGAGATTGCAGCCCTAAAGGAGAAACTGGCAGAAGCTGAAGAAAAAATAAAAGCAGCATCAGAGGTGAGGTAGAGCTTTAACTGGACCCTGATTTATATCTTGCAACGTGCTAGTTTGATGCAGACAAGTGAAATTTTGTGAGAGAAAAGGGTGTATTGGGAAACTCTTCGTGCCCCTCTTGTCTCCTGCAGCTCAAATGTCATGTTTGACCTAAATACATGTTTGCATCTTTGTTTTGAGAGTTGCAACGTGTGTGGGATCTGGGTTTAGAATAAATTGCACAGCTTCAGGTCTACTAGTAATAGAAAAAGCTCTAGAAAAATATCTGCTTTGCACCTCTCCCAACCACCTGGCCTCTGGGTTATTGTCACACTTGCTGCCACAGAGTCAGACTTTCCCAATTCAAAGACTTAGAGGGTAGCAGATGGAAGGTTTGGTGTCCTAGGGCAGGAAAGCTGTCCCCACCATCAGTGAGAGTCACAGCCCAGGGCTGTGCTGAGCCCTGGCTTGGCGTCTGCTCATCCCATGCTGTGCTGAGGGAGATGAACAGCAGCTCTGTGGAGCCAGTTAGGAATTGCCTGAAGCCTTTGGTTTTCTCTAAGATAAAACCTCCTGTGATTTCTGACTCAGCAAACCATAAAACTGAGTAGTGCCATAAAGAAATCTTTCAATTTGTTCCTTGTTCCAAGATGGGATCCATTTCTCCAAGCATCACATCTGACAGATATTTATGTAACCCTGTCTTAAAAGGTTCTCACGGGAGATTCTGCAGGACACTCATTTCAGTTTTGTTAGCTTTGCTGTTAAAAAAAAGAAGAAAAAAATCCAGATAAATTTCTTCAATATTTCTTGATATAATTGCTCTTTGTTGACAGAATTTCCTTCCTTTTTGCAACAGGCTTTCGTGAGTTGGAAAGCTTCCTTTCTTGTTTGTCTTCAAGTTTTTTCTCTTCTTAGGCTTAGTTCAAACTTGCCTCATAGTCATTTTTTCTGACTACTGTGATTACTCTATTTTGAACTAAGGAGTTCTTGTTTTATCAGCACTTATCAGCTGTTTAGTTCCTGGCTATCAGCACTGATTAAAGGATCACTTCACTGTCTGCTTTCCTGAGATATTTCCCTTTTTACCATCTCTGTGCTCGGTGCTGCTGCTGCTGTGATCCAGCTGTTATAACTGTAATACACTGATAGGTTTGACTTAGCAGAATTTTAATGAGTAACTTATTCAGAAGTAAATACAAGCACTACTTAGGCACTAATAGTTGAATATTTGTGATTTCTGCAAATAAACTTGTCCTTCAGCACCTGTACATTACCCAAACAGGCAACACTGTAACCTCTAACAAGAAGGAAATGTCTGAGGGTGTTCCCCCACTGAGCTGGTTATTTCCCTTTTTTTATTCAGGTAAAAGAACTGAACCATTATTTGGAAGCTGAGAAGTCGTGTAGGACAGACTTGGAGATGTACGTGGCTGTTCTCAACACACAAAAATCAGTCCTGCAAGAAGATGCAGAGAAGCTGAGGAAGGAGCTGCATGAAGGTACCTACCTAACAACAGTCCTTTGACTCTGTTCCACTGAGGATGCAAAACCCAATGGAGCTGTTAATATTTTTATCATTTCTTACTTGATTAAAAGAAATTGGGGGGGGGAGGCAGCACTTTTAAATGTGAAAGGCCTTAAAATGTTTGCAGAAGAGTTGAATGTGGAGTTCCCTTATGACAGAAAAGCAACAGAGCCATTCATTCCCTCGAGGGTTGTTGTTGAATATCTGCTAAGTTCTTAAAGCATTGCAGTGCTAAAGTGATTTTAGGTGTGTATTGTATTCGTACATAATTATGAGCATTATTTCTGTAATGTATAGACCTGGCTCCCTGAGGTGTGTCAGTGCTGAGTGCTGGAGTGTGGAAATATCCATGTAGGGCACTGCAGTCCAGGGTCACTGCAGAGGAGTGAAAACCAGAACCTGCTGCTGAAGTAAACAGGGGTGCAGAAGACAGTCTTCTGAACCCAGCACTAAAAAAAATCCCCAAAACTGTTAGAATTCATGAATGAGGTTGAGGCATTAATCTTCTCACTGGGAAATCTTCAATTGTCAGTAATATATCCCTAATTACAAGCCAAGTTTGGAAATTAAGAAAACAGTATTTGAAATAAGACATTATTATCCTAAATAGTTGTTGAACAAAGTCTGACTGTTCTTGATTAGAACAATAATTACTTTTATTCCTGAAAATGCTTCTCTTCGGAAAATATATTTAAAACACTTCTGGTTCAGAAGAAATTTTTTTCTCTGTTTGCACAGTTTGCCATCTCCTAGAGCAAGAGAGGCAGCAGCACAACCAGCTGAAACACACGTGGCAGAAAGCCAATGACCAGTTCCTGGAGTCCCAGCGGCTGCTGATGAGGGACATGCAGAGGATGGAAATCGTGCTCACCTCAGAGCAGCTCCGGCAGGTGGAGGAGCTGAAAAAAAAGGATCAGGTTACCTGCTGCTTTCCTCTTCTTCCTTTCATTTTTTTTGTAATACTGTAGGTTTACTGTGGTGTAACAGGTGTGGAAATCACATGTTGGAGGCAAGTGTGGTAATAGCTCCAAAAATGAGAACTGACAGTTTTAACTGAAATCTCCCCTTTGAATGACAGCTGGCAGTTATAACAGAGCCCATTTGGACAAGGATTTTAATATTGATGTATATAGGAACTTTAATGTTGCCAATAGTTAAATGAAAATGTAAGAATGTCCAGGAATTAATCTTGAAGGAAGAAATAGTCATCTGTGATGCAAAACATCTGGGTTAAGGATGTCAGCAAGTTTCACTTCTTTCTAGGTTTTTTCAGTCTTCCAGTACATATCCTAGGCATAAATTAAGACTTTCATTTTAAATTATCTTAAGCAAGTGACTGTGAACATACTTATGGCTTAATGATCTATTATATCCTTTTTTTTGATTCCTTATATTCCATCATTTGGTGATCAAGGCACTTCCTGTTTCACATTTTGTTTTTATGTTCCTGCTTGTGTAATGGCTGTTAATGGGGCCTTTAGGCATGTAGATATGTTATATATTTGTTTTCTATACAATAGCTAATGTACCAGCTAGTTTTGTTACTTGGTAATATTTATAATTAGAGGTTTGATCTAGGTAATATGCTTTTTGATTAAAATCATTCTAGAACTTGAGCTGGCCACTAAACTTGCAAAGTAAGTTCTCACTTAAGTCAGTTTGGGTGCCTTGTGAAATGAACACTATACTTATTAACTAAAAGAATATTTGTGTGATAAACACTGGATTTTAACCAAAATAATCCTTTCCAGTGTCTTCTTTCTAGCTTAATTTGTCATGAAAGCTGATTTCATGACTACTATGCCAAAATTTAATCCCATTTTCTCTGTATTCTCTATTGACCACTGATTTTTAGGAAGAAGATGATCAGCAAAGGCTTAGCAAGAGAAAGGAAGAGAAGCAAAAAGATTCAGATGATGAAACAAAAGCTTCATGTTCTCTGGCCCCTGAAGAAACCCTTACCCAGCACTCTAATGAAGAGGTAAAACAATTGAATCTTTCAGCTGCACTTGGGCATTCCTCAGGGTGTTCATTGCAAATACAAATGCAGAGTTACAGCCCTCTGTTCTCTGTGGCTTCTAATCTTACTGGGCAATAAAAAATCCTTGGAGTTGCAGTTGAATCTGTAAGTCCTAATTAAGATAGGAAGACAATAGTGCACCAGCCTGAGAGGTGCCATGAAAAATGGTAATTTACATTTTGCATTCTGGAGGTTAACTGCTGGTAGATTCTCTTGGGATTTCTGAGCACATTTTAACACACCTAAATGTTCAGAATTAAGCCAATTATATCTGAACATTTAGCAAGGGTGTTGTAGCTGCTTTGCTAATCAAATTGTTGAATTCTGTACTTATCAGCTCTCAGAGTCCATTTTGGTTTTGTGAGACAAATGAAGGAAAAATTAATAATAACCCACCAAGTTTTTGTCCTATAGGAGCTTATTCAACCTTCAAGAGACTTGAGAATTTTCAGAGTGAGCCAGTGTTTTGCCTGGCTTATTTATCATTTTTGAAGGGGGAAAAAGTATATACTTTAATTTTTACGTATGTGTATATATATATATTCTAGAGCCTACCCTTTACTTTTAACAGGGATTTATAACAGGTTAGGAAGATGTTCAGAATCATGAGATCTAAATGTAGCTGAGATCTAGTTCTACCCTTTAGCCTACAGTCACTTTCTATTTCAAATTCTGTTTGTATCTTCTGTGTCCAGATATGCAAGTGAGGCACATTGGTGGGGAGCAAAAATTTATCTTCTGATGTTTTCTTTAATCTCAGTTCATAGCATATTCTTTAGTCCATCATTCTTAACATTTATTTGATTCTAAGATTTATACACAACAGAAAATTCATGTTTTGAGAAGGAGCATAATTTTCAGAGTGGTTTGGGTTTGTATATGTGTTTGGTTTTGTTATTTATGACCTTTTTAGCTGTTCAGAATATGTTTTATATGTTGGAATCATATTATTGATCAATTCTTACAACTTGTTATAATTTGACTTTTAAGATCTTCTCTGTTGGGCAGTTTGCAATACAAACACATGATTTGTTAATACTGTTTTGATTATCACAGAGCAGCAGTAGCCTGAAAATGCAGTTTTATGTAAGTCTGTATTCTCTTGACTTTTTTATTATGGACTTGTGTATATACATGCAAATATAAATATTGCACCTAAAATGATTTAAAAGAAGGCATTTACTACAGTCATAAAACTGTAGTACATAATATATTAGGTTACATAATATACATAGTACATAATATTATAGGTTACAAGCACTTATATGAAGTGCCAGCAGCCTGCTGGTTTCTGGACCTATTTAAGAAATGATCATTTTTCTCAAGAGGCTGGTTTCCAGTGTTACTTCCTTATGTGTCTAATGGCAAAGCAGAAGTGCATAATATTTTGGAAGGTATTTTGAAAGCAGTCATATGCTTTTTTAAATAAAGCATTACTGCTCTCTTTTCAGTGCTGCAAAAAACGAAAATAGATCAAGAGGCTCCATGTGCCTGATACACATCACAGGACAGTTTGTGTGGCTTTTGGTGATGACATTCCCCAGGATACCTTTTTGTCTAAGCCCAGCCTTTTCCCTTTTCTTACTATTTTATGTACAAATGATCTTGCAACGAAAATATTTTGGTATTTTGTCAGACACTGAAAACAGAAGAAAGAAATAGAAGAACAACATTAACTTGTTGGTATAGAGTAGATTCTAAGTATATTTTCCTGTTTATTTTTGTGTTAATGTAAAGTGTTTTGCTTTATGAAAGACGTCTGAATTTCCTTTTGGAAGTGGAGTATCTGCCTTCTGTTGTGTAGATTACGGTTGTAGAGGGGATGTTGCAGGTACATCTCTTCAGGAGAAGCATCTTGCATCAAATATTGGAAGAATGTGAGGTGACTGTGTCCTTGCTTGTCTGGTAGGAGGTAGTCTTAACAGAAGCACTCTGTTAACAGAAGATTTTTTTTTTACTTGTTTTCTTTGTTTTTGGATTCTCGCTGGTTCACTTCAGTGCTCTGTCCTGTCCTCTGCCACCTTAAACTTAGTGAGCAGGTGTTCTTGCCAGAGAAATTTAAACTTGCCTTTGCCATGTCTGATAATTAGTGTCCAGCATTCCTCTTGTACCACTAAAATGGAGTAAATCATGTTTTTCTTCCTTGATTTTCAATTCCAGGTGCATGTGAACAGCACCCATGGCTCAGTCCATTCCCTGGATGCAGACTTGCTTCTTTCCTCTGGCGAATCCTTCAATAAACCAGACACTGATATGTTTAAAGATGGACTACGGAGAGCACAGTCAACAGACAGTCTGGGCACATCTGGATCCTTACAGTCCAAAGCTTTAGGATACAACAACAAAGCAAAATCTGCTGGGAACCTGGATGAGTCAGATTTTGGACCACTTGTTGGAGCAGATTCAGTGTCTGAGAACTTTGATACGGCTTCCCTTGGATCTCTGCAAATGCCAAGTGGGTTCATGTTGACCAAAGATCAGGAAAAAGCAATCAAAGCAATGACACCAGAGCAAGAAGAGACTGCTTCCCTGCTCTCCAGTGTCACCCAGGGCGTGGAGAGTGCTTATGTGTCCCCCAGCGGGTACCGCCTGGTCAGCGAGACGGAGTGGAACCTGCTGCAGAAGGAGGTGAGTGCTCCTGCCTTGTCCCTGCTGTGGGCAGAGCCCTGCCTCCTTTGCTCTGCCCAGAGCCAGGTGGGAAAGGAAGAGGTCACATCCAGGGCAGCTGTTCACTTTCCCCTCTTGGAATGCTTCTGTAGGAAAAGCACATCCAGTGTAAGGGCTATGAGCTGGCCCTGCTCGTGGGACAGACACAGGATGCTTTGGATTTTGAGGAGGGTCTGGCAGAGGTGGCTGTTGAACTCAGAGTTGTCTGAGAGGGTGAAAAAATGTGGGAGAACTTAGAGCATAGGAGAAAATGGGAAGTTGAGGAAAGGGCGTTTTAGTGCAGCTGGGGCTGAGTAGGAGAGGGCAGAGGGAGCAGAAGCAGCAGAGCTGGTGGTGCTGCTCCGTGTGCCAGGGGGGGTTTGCTGAGGGCTGTGCATGGGGGGCACTTTGGAAGTGAGCAGCCAAACCATGCCCAATGCACAAAGTACCACAGAGAGGCTCCAGGAAGTTACTGGGGACTTGCATCCTCAGAAACCCATTTCTGAGAGCAGCAAGCAGCAGATTAGATAAGGCCTGGGCCAGTTGCACTGTCGATGACCAAGGAAATTATTGCTTCTTGGTGTTCTGCCTGTCAGTTTTTCAGCAGCTTTATATGATGCCAGTTCAAAGCTTGCCTTTGGTTTCTTACTGAAAAGGGGAGTATTTGGGGTTTCCCGTGGTTTCTCTTTCAGAAGAAGAGAGGCCAAGGAGCAACACTTTAGGGGAAAGAAAAGGTGGGGGGAGATAATAATCCATACTGGGTGAAAAGGAAGGCAAAATGGAAGTAAAAAAAAAAATACAAGAATGTAGTGAAAGAAAATGCCACATAAAGGACAGATGAGATGAAGAACTACTGATACTTTTTTTCTCAATTTGTTGAAATTTAACTTCGTGCAAATCAGTGCTTAGGAGGTCTCTCCAAACCTTGTTGTAAAGTTGCTTTGTTGTTGTTGTTGTTGTTGTTTTCCTACCAATTTGCTGTATCTGGAGAAATTACAGCTTCCAAGCTTAGAGCTGAGTTAAATCCCTACCTTGAGTATTTCCTTGCCCTGTTGACATTTTGATGATGCTTTACTTCAGCCGTTTCTCAGAATTCAGAACAGAAGTTCAGCCTCCCACGTGTTCTGGAGGCAGGAGCACACACTGGGGTGTGAATGCCACTTGCTGTGGGTTGGACATGGAGCAGCAAATACAGATTCAGCTCAAACTTGCCCTGCAGCTGAAACTTTGACAAAACTTCCATTTGTCCCCTTGGCCAAAACCATTGCAGTTCCAGAATGACAGCAGGTTTACTCTTGGTTTCCCTGCTGCCCACCCCAACACTGTTATTTTCTTTGCTCCTGTTTGGTTTCTATTTGTCAAAAGGACACAACAGTGACTTGATGAACTCTTTGTGTCGTGGCTTTTTGTGCTAGTGATGGGACCATGGCAGGAAAGTTGATATCCCACAGCTGATTTGAGTTACCCTTTACTTTTAGAGCAACTCAATCCTGCCATTACATGGTTCTGCCACTGTCTTTTGTCTGCAATGTTTTGTGGCCACACAGCACGCCTGAGTGTGTGTAGCATTCCTGCACTCCCTGGAGGCTTCCCTGGGCTCATGGCAGGTGCTGACTCTGTGTTGTGCAGGTGCAGAATGCAGGGAACAAGCTGGGCAGGCGCTGTGACATGTGCTCCAATTACGAGAAGCAGTTGCAAGGTATCCAGATCCAGGAGGCTGAGACCAGAGACCAGGTGGGATTTCTCTCATTGCTTTAGCCAGGCTTTTGCGGCTTTTTGAACTGCTAAGGATGCAACAATGAACTATCTGCTGTTTTATTGGTTGATGTTAATTGAGCAATGTCAGCATACTGGATAACTTGACATGTTATTGACATAACTTGATTTGCTATTCATGTGTGGTCATGAGCACCAACATGTACATATTTCTTAAGGATTCACCTTGAAGAACTCCTTTATTTGATGCTGTAAGACCATGCAGTAAAGGCAGTGTTCTATAAAAAGTGTTATGCCCATGCTGAAGTCAGTATCTTTAATAATTTATATTTTAAAACGCTTGTCATGCATTAAATTCTATTATCTTTGATACTGTAAGAGCTGTTAACAGAAAAGGACCTCATCCTAGCAGCATAAAATGACTTTTAAGTCTTGAAGGGTATTTGTCTCCTGCCATATACCAAAGAACAATTTTCAGATGGGTGTGTAAGGCATGAGTCACATTCTGCTTTGAAATAAGTGATTGAAGTCATTACATGGCCATGGTCCAGTGCAGTTTGATGTCCCGTGTTTCCTTAGAGGGATAATCTCTGCTGGAGGCTGTTTCAACAACAAAGGAACTTCTGGGTTGCTTAGGATTTTTGAGGGATTTTATGTTGTGGTTTGAGGAATGAAGGGGTTGAGGAAATAAATGCTCCCCAAGAGAATGGAAAATGAATTTATTTTGTTGTGACAACACAGGTGAAAAAGCTGCAGGTGATGCTGAGGCAGGCTAATGACCAGCTGGAAAAGACAATGAAAGATAAACAGGAATTGGAGGATTACATGAAACAAAGTGCTGAAGACTCCTCTAATCAGGTACAAGCATTTGGTAATTGAGATCCAGGAAGGATGAAATGTTCTTCAAAAGTATGTAGCAAGAATTTGTGTTTTGTTAGATATGGATGGGTTACTGCCTGCAGAGGTAACACAAATGAGAATTTCTAGGGTTAGTTACGTTCCACCTGAGTCTGCCACAGTTTCTAGATGAATCTGTTGTGTCTCTAATATTGTGTTTAACCCAATTTTGGCCTTGAAATATCATCTCTAATAGTGAAATCCATTACAGGGTGGCAGTAGGAATTTGAGTAATGTTTGAGTTTTGGACTGACGTGTGTATGAAATGACCCAAACATGCAAACGGAGCCCTGTGCTCTGGGCACAGCCTTGTTGAGCAAAGAGTGGTTCTGTTCCACCACTTGCTCTTATCAATACTTGACAGACAGTTAAAGGACTTGGGGCAAAGAGTGCAGTTCATGAGGAGCTGAGCAGGCAGCAGCAGGGCCAAAATAGGCACTAAGCTCCTTTAAAATAATAACCCACTGGAAAGATTTGTCAGTCTGAGATGTGTACCTAATTCTTCAGGAACAATGAAGCCAAATATAATGGGTGGTGTAGTCACAGTTAAAAATTAGAAGAAGGAAAAAAGTCATCATCTTTGGCCTATTGCAGCTTACAATAGTAGGTAGATGCTGTGTACAAGACACTGAATTTACTTCACTTGGGCTGGAACTTTCTCTCTTCCATCCCACCCAGAATTTTTTCTTACTAAAGAAACAGTCATCAGACAAAGTCCAGCTTAGACAACAGCAATATGTTTATATGTTCTTCTGACTGTACCAGGGTGCTGTTCATTAAGTAATGCTTAATCTTACATGTGTTGCTGTGGAATGACTTGAAAAGTTTTTGAAGGTGGGTGCTTTCAGAGAAAGGTACAAAAATTCAAAAAATGCTGAAAACTTAGATAAAAGCTCTTCAGTTTCCCTTCAGTGTCTCTGAACTCCCTTACATTTAAATTTTATTAGAATTAATTGTTGATTCTGAGTTTGGTAAATAGAATATAAAAATACTGTTGGTACAGAAACACAGCATCTGTCCTTACCTGACTGGAGCTGCATTCCAGCTTTACTGAGTTAAGAATTAACATAAACTTCAGTAGATTACTTTGAAATTTCAAAGTTACCAATTAGTAATGATAACAGGCAATACAACTTACTTCTTTTTCAGAATCTGTTCCATGCTTTATTTCTTACATGTCTGTCTGGGTTTTCTTTCTTTAAGATCTCCTTGCTCATGGCCAAGTGTCAGAAGTCAGAGAATTTCCTCAGTGAGCTGCAGCAGGCGTTTCTGCAAGCCAAGAGAAGTGTGCAGGAGCAAATGGTAAGGCAGGTTAATTCCAGAGATCCATGACCAGCCCTGTTTGTCTGACCCTGGGAGCTCAGTGTGTCTCTAAAAGGCTTTGTCTGCCCAGCCAGGGCTGGCTGGAGAGGGCTGAGCATCTTCATTTGCAAAGGGCCTGGTCCAGTGAGCTCTGATGGCAAGTGCTGGAGCTGGAACGGTTCATGTCACTCTGTGCTACTGTCTATGTTCATGTACATTCAGGAGCATGGAATCACTGGTCAACTTCTTTTCCCCTTATTCATTATCTAATTCCATGCCTCTTTAGTATGTTAACTTCACATCAAATCTGAAGACAGTAGATTTTCTCAAGACTCTTTGTTAGGATTCATCACAAGTACCATCATTAGTGAATATTTCCTCCAATTTTAGGGGTGAATGATCCATGTTGTTGCAGGTCAGACTTAAAGTAGCAGTTCTAACACCTAGGGAGAGATATGTGTGGGAACTTCATTTTTTAAACTATTTTTGAGCATCTTGTTGGAATTAAGCCAGAGAATAGGAAAAAGACCTCATGTTCTAGAATTAAGTTTCACTTCCTTAGAGCAATTCCTTCCTTTCTATATCAGAATCAAGTTTCTTCTTTTTTCCTCCCTGGCACAGCATTTGTGGGGGACCAAGGGAATTCATCCTCATGAACCCCAGTACTGCATTTTTGGGGTCTGGGATTGTGTGTAGGACATCAGGACATTGTTGGCAGAGATGCTCTGCATGAGAGCACATCTGGTGGACATGCAGGAGATTTCAGAAAATGTGTTGATCTGAGTCTGCTTCTCCTGCTGCCCCCCTGTAACACAGCAGCTCCTGCCATAGCTCAAGTCCCTGCTTCCCCACTTCCATTCCTCTTGGAAAACTTCACTGGACATTTTTCTTTTGTAATGCAAGCAAAGCCATGTCCTCTTCATCCTTTTGCTTTCCGTGGAATCAGCTGGTTTGATGCTTTCCTGGGAGGACAGTGGGAGGCAGGCACACACCGTGGAAAGTTTCAGGGTGAATGTTTCAGATTTTTGGATAACCTGCTCTTACAGCTGAGTGCTGAGGTGGTGTTAATAAACATCCCTGCCAGCTCCTAAGAGCACCTGTGATTCCCCACTCTCCTTCCTCTCCGTGAGCACAGCCAGCTAATGGATTATCACAGGAGGAAAGTGGGAGACTGAACAAAGCTGTATTTGTCACTTGCTTCCTCCTCTCTGCCTGGCCACTTAAAGTTGACCTTGCCTTTATTTTTGGTGCATAGGCCAGGCAAGAGGGCACTGGTTGTGTTGATCCACAGTATCATTTTGTTTCCCTTCTTGAAAAAGAAGGGACTTCTGAAAGTCGTGGTAGTAAATAGGGCAGAAGAGATCTGAGCGTGACCCTAAGTGAGAATTTATGCTTTTCTTTGAATTGGAGGCTGTCCTGACACAGTCAAGGGAGCAGGTTTCAGAAGAGCTGGTGAGACTGCAAAAAGATAATGAAAGTCTTCAAGGAAAACACAACTTGCATGTGTCCTTACAGCAGGCTGAAGATTTCATTCTACCAGAAGCAGCAGAGGTAAAACATTTTTAAATCATTAAGACCAACAGTGCTTGTGACTTGACCTCACTGGAATATTATTCTCTATCAAAAAGCTGTCTCAAACAGCACAAAGAACAGTAATTGGGATTTTAACCCTGTAAGTGTGTGATGGACAAAGCCAGAAGTGTGATCCCCCTGTGCCATGGCTACTTCAGGGGGTGGATGGATTGTAAAACCAATTAACTGTGGCCTGACAGCTGCTTTGTGGTCAGTGGAGTGTGGGTTTGGCCCAGTTCAGCCAGTTCAGGCTGTATTTTCCAACTGGGCACACAAGTGTTCAGTCAGCAGGGCCCCACTGATTGATTCAGTAATTCACGTGAAGTCAGTCACTTCTGTCCAGTTAAGACCAGCAATAATCCAAAGCCTTGAATAATGATAAGATTTATCATCCTTTTCATGGCCTCTCCCTTCCTTTAAGCCTAAAAGATTTAGTGGGGCTGAAGGGCAGGGGGTGCCTCAGAAACCCGTGGGGATGTGAATCTTGCCATGTTTCCATTTCCTGTGGCCAAGCAAACTGTGACTGTAATTCCTTGCTGGAGGTGGGGTCTGGAATGTTGGGACAGACCCTGGGGCAGCACAGGTTTGTCCTTGTGGAGATACCCCAGTGCTGGGGGTGGGGGACAAAATGCAAAATGCACATCTCTGCTAATCCCTGCTCCAGGAGCTCCGTGAGCTGATCCTCAAGTACCGGGAAGACATCATCAGTGTGAGGACAGCAGCAGATCACCTCGAGGAGAAGCTGAAGGCAGAGATCCTGTTCTTGAAAGAACAGATCCAAGCTGAACAGTATTTGAAAGAAAATATAGAAGAAACCCTACAGCTGGAAATAGAGAATTGCAAAGAGGAAATAGGTGAGCAGGGGCAAAACAGCCTCAAAATAGGAATATTAGAAATTTATAAGATGCACAGAGACTTGATTTTGTAGTAGACTGATCTGAATTCTAAATATTGTCCACTTTGGATAGCAGAGGCATTAAAGCTGTGCAGCTGAAAACAAAAGTACAATTATTTGTTTGCTTCTGAGGTACCTTTGATGTAACATGAGCTTAATTCTCCTTTAAATATTGACAGAAGTCAACAGGGTATGAACAATTTCCTGTGTTTCTTGCATTTAAGTTTTAATATTCTTGTTTTTCAGCTTCCATTTCCAGTTTAAAAGCTGAACTGGAAAGAATAAAAGTGGAAAAGGAGCAGGTAAGAAGCCCTTTCACTGTGGGATTTTTGAGTTTGGTGGTATGGGGTTTTTTTAATAAAGAGATTTTTTTTTTTTCTCTTTCTTGCATTGATGCCAGTGTAGGAGTAGGACACATTCATAGTTCTGTTCCTTAAAAGGTGTTTGATCTGTTCTATTAATCTGTAACCTAAATATTGGATTAACGAATTCCTAACTAATACTAGGCTACCTAACAGTGACCTAAATGTCAGGTTTGGACATTTCTCTCCAGCTCCAAAAGTAAATAAATGGAGAGAAAGTGATATTATTCAGGTGTTTTCTCTGCCCTTAGAACAGACTATTTAGGCGTGTTTCTGAATCCCAGAAAGATACTTAGACTTCCTTATGGAGGGACTGTGGGAGATGGAAATGTTAGGAAGTTTAGTTAATATTTTTTTATATTATTATTATACAGTTGGAAAGTTCTTCACAGGAAAACCTGCAGCAGCTGGAGAGTCTGCAGGAGGCAAAGAACGCTCTAGAAGAACAGCTGAAGAAGGAGGCTGCAGCAAAGGTAGCTGTCGTGTCTGGATGTGAAGTGTGTCTGCATCTTTCGTGATGAGCAGCTGTGTCAGAGAATGTGGCACTACCTAAGAATGAAAAACAGAAGCTTTTGGATGTTAGTAAGAAACTGGCAGGGCAATAATGTCCTCTGGATGTGGTTTAAATCCTCACCCCTGTTTGCAGCGGGATTTGTAAAGGGGTGGGTCTGCATTGCTGCTGACATGAGCATCCCTTGGGTTGCCCTGCCAAGTGAAGCCTCAGTAACATTCCTGCCTCTGGAGTGTCCTGGTAACCAAACCTTGGGCTGAATGCTTTGATGCTTTTGAAGAAATATTTTTTTTGTGGTTGCTGTAGGAAGGGGATCTACTTCAGCACTCGGGTGCATTCATTGTGATCTGAACACTCACTCTCTGCCCTCTCTTGTTGTGGTTTTGGGTTTTTATGCCCTTTCCCCAAACACTTTTCTGACTAAAACTCAGGACAGCAAGACAGTTAAACTGCCAGCAGCAAATTACTGCCCTTACCATGAACTTACTTCAGTAAAACTCAGAACTCTGCCTTTGCATTTTGAGATCCCTGGTCATGGTGCTGTTAAAGGACTTTGGGCTGTTTCGTGCTTTAGCCGGTGTATTGGCACCTGTTACTGGGTATTAGCCCCTGATGTTGCTCTTTGGAAAACTGAGGGGTGGAAAGACTGGTTTAGTTAGTTGCCAAGGCCCTGTGAGTACTGTGCTGCTTTGCTCTGGTATCACGCCTTAATCAGTTTATACAAGCTGCTGATTTTTATTCAGTTCAAGCATAAAGAACCTTTTCCTCCTCAGGCCAACCTCGAGCAGCTGGTGTTTGAAGAGAAGAACAAAGCTCAGCGATTGCAGACTGAATTAGATGTCAGTGAGCAAGTGCAGAGAGATTTTGTAAAGCTTTCTCAGACACTTCAGGTAAGAGAGTCCAATCAATGTGTAAGGGCTACTTTAGTTTCATTATTTCTCCAGAGCTGTGTAAAATAAGAAATAGTAGTTGTAAATTTTTTTATGTTGGTATTTATGATCTATTTTGGAATTTGTTCGTGTAATAAACTGATCAGGTATTCCTAATATGATATTTTTATTATTATTATTAAAGATATTGGGATTCTGTTCTGATTACTTGGTTCCAGCCAATTTTCCATTATTGTACTAAAAGAAACTGTACAGAGCCGAAGATGATGGCTCTTCCAGACCTGTGTTTTTCCTTGTCCATCTCCTGATGTTTCCAGTGTGGTATTTTCATAGCAAATCATTCAGGTGCAAATATTTGAGGGCAAAGTAAGGAACTGCTACTGCCTGATCTGAATATATGGAATGGTTCTTTGTGTTACAGTTACTGCTTTCTGTTTATACATTCAAAAAGCCTTGTCCTTGCTTTGTCTCTGTTGTTACCCGTGTATTTCCTCCACCGAGTGGAACCTGTGGTTGATGTGAAATGCCAGGAGGTGGCTGAGGGGAGGAGTTTTTTCAGGGGTGTCCCTGAGGCTGATCCTGGTTTGTCAAGCTGTTCTGCTGCTGTGGAGAGCACGGAGGAAGCTGCAGTTTGTGTGTGCAGAGGGACTGTCAGTGTCCTGGGGAAGCCAGGCTGGACTGGGCTCGCCTGCAGGGTCTGTGTTTCCAGAGTTTGCACCCCCTTTATGTTCCAACTTTGCTCACAGAGGAGGTGCTGAATTTCAGCCCCATCTCCTTGGAGTTCTTGGCCAGGCCCTCAGTGACATCCAGCAGAGTTCAAACTCACATTTTCTCAGTCAGGCATTCAGGTTTACTTGGAAAATTAACACCAGGATGTGGGAGATTTGTTTACTAGACACAGTTTTGCTGGATGGACAATAGAGATCTGTCCTCTCTGGCTCTGTGTCTGGAGGAGTTGCTAGGACAAAGGAGACTATTGAGTTGTCCTGCCTAGGGAAGTTGCTTCTTGTTTGTCTTCATCCTCACTTTTTGTTTTTTTAAAGTCCTGCATGCACTGGTTTATGCAGTTCTTGGAGCAAACATAGCCACCACTTTGAAGATATGTGGTGGACTCTTCCACAACTTGCAGGTAGTTTAGTAAACCTTCAGTATGAGCTCAGTAAGAACTGTAACTCTGTGATTGGTGTTTTCTTTCTGCCCCAAGCAGTTATTTCACATCAGTTTGTGCTCCACTCTAAGCAGTGTGAGATGACCATCAGAGGAGGACTGTGGTTTCTTGGCAGGGTTATTCCCTTCCCTGGCCTTCTCAGTGAGAGCCTGGGCAGGTACCCCTTGTGTGAGGGGTCCACTGGCCAAATTAGTTAGCAGCAATTCACAGGAAGGGCTAAAAACCAATTAAAGGCTAGTTGGGAATTTTTAACTGAAAGCCCAGATCCTATTGCAAAGAATGTGAAAGTTTGAGTGTGAGAAAGAAATCAGTTGTGCTCTCTTTGCACTGATTTCACCACAGTTCTGCTGGGCCCTTTTTCAGCATATAAGAAATACCTTAAACTGGATTATCAGTGAGGAGTGAGCTTGGAAATGGGATGTTTGCTCCACGAGCATTTTGGCTGTGATCTTGAGAGACTCCAAGGCACATCTTGGGCTGCTCCTTTACATTCTTTCTGGGAAGGTTTACCTTGCACATCTCCAGTTTGACAGTGCAGTGTCAGTGACTGGACATGAGACAAAACACAGAGTGCTGGTGATGGCTGGAGCCCCCCAGAAAGTGGGGGTTTGTTGTAAAATCACAACTGCCTCGTGCCTTCCTTCCTCCCACTCTTGGACCCGAATGAAGCTTGTGCTCCTTCACACTTTGCGTTTCTTCAGCCCCTGGCAATGCTGGATCCCTCGGGGGCTCCCTCTGGGTCTGGGTGGGAGCTCTGCCCCCTGTGCTGACTGCGGTGCCTGTGTTGGTTCCCTGCAGGTGCAGCTGGAGAGGATCCGGCAGGCAGATTCCCTGGAGAGGATCCGTGCTATCCTGAACGACACAAAACTGACGGACATTAATCAGCTCCCTGAAACATGACACCCTGATGGGCTCCGAGGCTGCGTCTGGGGTTTTTAACTCATCTTTATAGCAACATTAATTATTATTTAACTCTAACCGAGAGAGCAGAAGACAACAGAGGGGAGCAATGACTTTAAGTTTTGTTTCTAGAGGGGAAAAAGGTTTCGTACTGGGCAGGAAGAGAGCACAAGGGTGACTTGTAGTGTAGGAAGGAGAACTTTCTAATGGAAACACTAATGAGTGCAGTGTTTCGTGTTCCACTGAGTGGGATCAGTCCTTACATTCTGAAAAACTTCCCTCTTTCAGCCGACTTCGTAACCTAATATAGAGTTTTGGAACATATACCCCTGTCTTTCCCTCTGTCCTTTCCCCCACTACTGTGATCAAAGTAGCTGCTGGAAACTGTATTGTCCCTCCAAAACGTTGAAGAGCAAAGTGGTTGAAGTTTTTCTGTTTGAATAGTCAGTAACAGTATTCAGCTAGCAGAGAGAATGAGGTGTAGAGTATGCTGTATGAATATTTTATATTAAAATATGACTTTATTAGCAGGACACTGGATATTGATCTTATTTCATAACTCAGTACTTTTTTTTAAAACCATTGGCTCTGTGAAGAATCTGAATGCTGCTGAAATGTGGATATGAGTGAGCTGTGTATCTCCTGAACAGATAAATGCTAATCCAAACAAAAAGAAAAGAACACTGTACTGAGAATTTAACTCCTTGCCATTTTTCTGTTGAATTCAGATACTGAAAGAAAAGCACAAGAAATGCACTGTTTTGTAATCTCTTTTCACAAATGTAATTCAGAATATGGAGCTACAACCAGTTGTTTGTCATCTCCTGAAGCTGAGCAGTGCCTGGAATCCCTTTTCTGTGGGGAAAAACAAACAAACAAACAGAAACAGAAAACCCAAACAGAAGAAAGCTGGTAAAAGTTGTGTGTATGTCTGAGCATTGGCCTGAGGTGGTGCAGGTGTGCTCTGCTCTGGGGGTGACACCAGGTGAGAAGGCTGGAGCTCTCTGGGGAAGGTGTCGAGGGCAGGTGCTGAATGAAGCTGTTCCTGACCCTTCTGCTGGGTCAGCCTCGTGTCAGCACACAGGGAACCACTCCCAGCCAGGGCACAGACCTGCAGGAGCTGCAGGATTGTGCTGCTGCAGCTTGGAGGGGACAGTGCAACTCTTTGGTGTCCTGGCACTCCTCAGAGCTGGCTCCTGTGCTGTCCCCTGGTTCTGCTCCCAGACGCTTAAATTACACTGAGTAGTGTGGCAGCAGAGGCAGGAAATTCTTGTGATCACTCAGTTGCCAGGTTTGGGTTTCTTGTTCTATAAATGTCCAGGGGTAACATGAGCATTCCTCCTCCTCCTCCTGCTTCACTGCTGGAGTTCCATGCACGCAGCTGGATGGATTCCTGGACTGTTGCAGGTGTTGGTGATCCCAGTGGTACAAACCCAATTCTTGAACTTTACAGCTCAGTTAAAAGGAGGCTGAAGGAGCAGATCTCACTGTTCACAATTTGTTCGTTTTTCCTTCATTCCTTGCTGGTTTTTCTTCACATACTTGGCCAGAGATCTGCTTTTCTTCATCACCTTCAAAAGTGACAGAAAATGCTCCAAACTGCAATGCACATGACTATATATTTTAAGTGCTTAAATCCTATTTTTAGCAGTGAATATCCTGCTACTGACATAAAGTCAGAACCAGTGGTTTTGAAGAGGAATGCCTTAAAAACAGCCAAAAAAGCATCATACAAGCTCAATTCCTTGCCACTCATTACAAGAATTAAAGCATTTTATTCAGCCTAGCAATTAATTCCCCTCATAATCCTGATACCCAAAAGTAATTTTTCCCACCTTAGTAATGACTAACAGATGGCAGAGCTGTCATGTCTAGAGATGACACTTATGTACATAAAGATGATGTTCAAGTGTGGCTTGGGTCTTTACTATTTGGCTACTACCCGATCAGGGATTTTTTTACCCTTTCTCACTGTTTGCTGAACCGGGGGTGACAGCAGCCAGGTCCTGATGCATAAATGCAGGACCAGGTGTTTTTCATTCAGTTTTCCAATGGCTGGGTAGACTTGGGAGACAAAACTACAGGCCTTTAGTAGGAGCTGCAGGGGAAGCGGCTGTTCCTTGCCTTCCAGCATCCCTTACTGGCCCCCGTATCTGGCCTGTTCTCAGTAGCCCTGTCTGCTCTGAACACCCCTGGCTGTGCTGGCTCAGAGGGTTTCAGGTGGTGCAGGGTGTGTTTTTATTGCCCATTGGCACAGCTTTTCCAGGGGTGCTGGTGTCAGGGTGAGGTCACGGCTGCAGCCTGGCAGGAAGGAGGTGAGCAGGGCAAGTGGTTTGGGCTCCTTGGTAGCCCCAGGGCCAATGGAGCTGTTCCCAAAGCAGATCTGCAGGCCTGGGGGGTGTGCACTGTGAGCTTTTCCTTGTTTGTGAACCAGACACTGCACAAGTTGCTGAAGGGACTTCCTTTGGTGTGGAGAGGACGGGCAGGCAGTTCTTGCGTGATTGTTTTCCTTTTCACCACCCTGTTCCACCATGCACCCAACACTGTGCTCCTGTCTCAGTACCAGCTGTGACCCTTCTAGTGTTGGAACACAAGTTACCTTTTTCACCAACTGCTGTAATCTCAGACTTTTAAACGATTCAGTTTGAAATTGTAACCCTGGCTGTTCACAGAAGTGGTGAGAGATGTGCTCCCTATGAACTGCTGTCCCTCCTGGGGAAGGACAGCAAAGCTTCAGCAGCAGCAACTGACCTTCTGCTGAACTCAAAGGGGCCTTTAAAAGCAAAGCAAGTCAGTGTGTGCCAAATTTGCAGAGCAGATTAAAAAGATTGTAAATGAAGTGTAGGAAAAGCTCTTGGTGTAGATACTCACTGGATGATGGATTCTGGTGTTACTGCTCATGAGCACGAGAAAACAAATGCTCTTCCTTCCAGTTCTGGGTGTTGTGGAGCGTGGCTGGGGCCGGGGTGGGTTCTCCTGGCTCGGGCAGCGTCACCTGCTCAGCTGTGACGGGGTGAGCTGCTGGTGGAGGCTGTAGCAGGGCCCAGATGGAGTTCTGTCTGCATTCCTGTACCTGTATAGTCTTAACCTGTACAAAGTGTTCTTGCAGCATGTCTGGTACCCCGGTCCCACCCCTGCCCCCCTGCTGTGCCACGTTTTAGCAGTGCAGTAACTCCTGTCCCCCCTGAGCTTCACCGTGGCACCTTTTCCAAGGGCAGGGGGGAGGGACAACAATTACTTACTGTCCACTCGTCTGTCTACAGCAGAGACTGAACTGGCCTTGTAATGGCAAGAGGGACTCCAGAGCCATCTTTTGCAAAAGGCAGTGTTTGGAAGTCAATACTGCATTCCAGTGAGCCAAGCCATTGGTGTCCTGTGCAATCGTGGGTGTAGAATTCTGCTGTCTCCAGGATTCCAGTGTAACCATTTGTTAACTGTACTGAAGGTGTGTCCTTTATGGAGAAAGTGTTCCAAATTAAAAAAAGCTGCTGAAGTGTGTGTGTGCACTGCTCTGGTCTTTCTCCTCTGCCTCCTGCCACAGACCTGCCCCCAGGGAAGCCCTGATGGAGCAAGGGTGGGAGACTATCCCAGGATAACCCCAGGGAGCAGCAATCCTCCACTCCTGAGGGAGCTGCCAGTATTACCCTCTAATGCCCGGAATATAAAACATCTGCAGCACATCCCCTTCCTATGAGAAATGCAAAAACCACAGCAGATGAGGAGTCATATCAAAAGTACTTTATTTCACAATGCTTTACAAAATAATAAGTAAAAGGTGTATTGTTCAACATACAAATGGTAAATATACAAGGGGCAATACCAGGAACAGGTAAAGCTCATCCAGCCTCTCAGTGCAGGGTCCTCTCCAGGGACTTGTCAGAAGTTCACATGGCTCCTGATATCGTTGATCTGTTTCACCATCTCCCGGATGTGTTCTCCCCTTGAAGAAAAAATAACCCAAGTCAAAAGGCTGCAGGTCCCATGTACACAGAACTAAGCAGGAAGGGAAACACTTCAGATGGTAGAAGCAGGGAATGGGAGCAGTGCAGGTAATCCCAGGCTGGATTAGACTGGGATCCTGGGGCAAAAAGCACTTCCATACATCTGCTTGAAGTGCTCCTCTCAGGAGCTGCATGTCCTGTGCTCCAGCCCCAGCCCCTCCTGCAGCACAGCTTAAATGACACCTGAGACACCTGAACTGAATGTGAGTGCCAGGGCCTGGCTTCTTCAGGAGGAGCCCAGCTTGCACTTACTCCTCTCTCAGGACAGCCTGGATGCACTTGCTCTGGTAGGCACTGAGGCTGATGCTGGGCTTGCGGGGGCTTCGCCCCTTCTCCATCTGTTTCTGTTGGTATTCCTTTTTCATTTTCACCTGGGAGTTGAGAAGAAAAGAGAAGGCCCCAGTCAGTGCTGGTCCTGCTTGTCACAGTGAAAGCTTGTTAATTACAGACTGCTGTGTTGAACTGCAAGTAATTGGTTCTTTTTGGGTTCAAATCTGCCTGCTCTTGCACTTCTCACAAAGAGAATGTCCCTGCCAGGCTGAGGAAGGGGGAGCTCTCCGAGGGCTTACAGTGTGTGCAAAGGTTCTGTCTGTATTACCAACAAGGGCCCAAAGCCCCTTTAGTACATTTTGCTCATTAACACAAGCACAGCATCACTCTGTTGGCAGGACTCGTCTGTCAGCACTGAGGGAGGAGCTGTCAGTAACCTCCCTGCCCAGTATTCCTCCTCACCTGTCTGATAGCATTGCTCAGGTGCTGCAGCTGGTCATGGATTGTCTGCAGTTCCTTCTTCATATCTTTTTCAGTGTCAGATAGAACAGGAAGCTGAGAGTGGAAACTCCGAAGGACTTTCTTCATTCTTGAAAATAAGAAATGTCTCTGAGTTAACTTCCCTGGTACCCAGCTCTGCTCCAACACCTGCAGCCTGGTGCTTTGGCCACGGTTCCTGAATCTCAGGGGCTTCACCTTCCCCTTCCAGCTGATCTCAGATGGCATTTCTGAGCATGGGGCTGGCTCAGGCTGGGCCTGCAGACAAATCACACCGAGCCCCAGTGAAGGGAATTTCAGAAGCCCAGTCTTGTAACAAACCAGTGCAGCAGCTCCTGCCCACTCTGTTCTACCACACCTGCAAACTTTGTTTAACCTCGAGTGGTGTGAGGTGAAATAGAACCCCACGTGCACTCACCTGTTCATGATGTCTTCTTGCTTCTCTTTGGCTTCCTCATACTTGTCAGCCAAGCGCTCGGCCATTTCCCGCAAACTTTTCCTTAAGGCAAGGGAGAAACAGGTCCTAACTCCAGGTTCACACACGGGACAAGCCAGGGTGTGGAAATAGGACAAGGAGGATGAAGAAGGCAGCTGGAGGACAGAGCGAACCTACAGGCTTCATTGTGGCTGGGAATGCCTTCACTTGGCACCTGCTTCATACAGGGCCCTGTCCAAACCACCACCACAGGGGCATCCTTCCTGAGGGTTTGACAGGTTCTACTCACCTCTCCTCTCGACAGTAATTCAGATCCTCCAGTTGTTTCTTTTTCTGTCCCCACAGCAACTTCACTCTGAAGTAAACACATACAAAAAAAAAAAAATCAAACCACTTGCAACCAGGTGAATCAGAATTTACACCACCCAGAAAATGCTGCGAGTGGGAAGAACTAAAGACACTGAAAAAGGGGCAGTGGTGAGAAAAAACTCCAATTTTGTTCTAACTGTACAGTGTAAATAACTGACTATGATTTGAAGCAGCAGAAACTTAAAGCAATTTTCCTTTGTCGGGATTAGTGCTGAGGTCAGATTTCCTGCCACCCACAGGCCCAGGCAGGCAGACAACACCAAGAGAAAAGTATTTTGTGTGTGTGTGTTTACCTTTTTTTTCTTCCCCTATGAGCCACTACAGAGAACAACTATTAAACTCACCCCTGCTTTTCCTGATAACTCAGTTTTAAGTTCTGGTATTTGTTACTAGTTCTACATTTAGTACGTTTACTCATTCACCAGGATTAGGCCCACAGAGGAGGGTGAGCACTCAGTACTTAATGCTGCTGTGTCAGAGACATTGGCCAGCACGTTTTTATGAGAGTTCTGCGTTACCTTTGCTGAATTTCCTCTTTTGCCAGGTCCTGTTTCAGTATATATTCCTCTCTGAACACCTGGGTGGCTCTGCTAAGGAGCTGAAGGCATTCTTCAGGGGGAGGAGCAGCATCTTTATCTGCAGATCTTAAGATTGAGAGATTTTTTTTTTTTTTACTAACACGTTCCTTTGAAAGGCTAAACCACTTCCAGTGTTTATGGTAAAGGCTCAGGTGGGGTCTGTTATGAAGGTGAGGGATTACAATGAAATTCCTTTGCTAGAAAAAAATTTCCTTATATGAGGAAATCCCAAGGCAGCTTAAGATACCCAATGGACCAAGCAATGACCACCTCATAACTGAAGGCAGCCCTGCTTTGAGGAGACTGGAGCCAGCTGATCCCCTCCCAGCCTGCACCATCACTGGACTGGATGCCATCCCAACATGGACTGAGGCACCAGTCAGAGGCAGGAGCTGTGCCCCAGCACTGCCATGGTCAGGGTAATGTGCTGTTCAATCAGGAGCTGGCCAACAGCCCCTGTTCCCAAGTGTTCCCACCTCAGGTGCCCCAGGAAAACACATTTTGCTTACTTGAGGTGCAGGGGGTTGGCAGAGCTGCGCTGCAGGATACCCTGGATGTGCTTCTCAAAGGAATGCTCCGACTCGGCCACGATGCGCAGCGGGGACACGGCCACATCCTGGTCCTCTCTGGTGCACAGCAGGGGAGGGGAGGCAGGATGGACAGTGCTTCTATCACACACCAGCACAAGGGAGAACACAGTCAGACCAGTCAAACTGAAACCAGGTCACAGCTTAACTGATACTGGAAGTGAGGAACTCCTCCCCTGTGGAATTCCTGTGTTCCTGCAGGGGGTTCTAAAAGCAGTTGTTTCAGCTGTGTGGCAAATCCAGCCCAGGCAGGGCAGGTAAAGCTCACATCCCCACAGCTGTTTGGTTATGGCTCAAACTAGCAAGAGTCATAAATATCCTTTGGCTTATGGAGAAGAAAGTTCCAGAACAAGGCAGGCAGGCACTGGAACAGCAGCATGACCTTCTTGACAAAGCACCCTGCCCAGTCACTGCCCACCTGTGTAGAAACAGTGAAATAAATAAAAGGTCTGTAGGAGAACCTGATGTTAACACTGGCTGTGCTAATGGTGCCTCTGTCCTACCTTAAACAGTGTCCTGCAAAAAATAAGCTTTAAACAGTGTCCTCCCCTCAAGGTGTTCATTTCATTGTGCAAATGCACATTTACACCCCTCTTTGCCACCACCTCCAAAGAAAGTAACTGGAGACACAAACTAAAAATCCCACTTATTTTTTCCCCTTTCATGCACACATAAGCTCAGTAGTCCATCAGGAATACCCACACCACTGTAAAACCTCAACAACACCATCAAGAACACTTTTTGTCCTAATACTCACTAAAAGTGATCTGATTAATTATATCCCCTACAAACACCTTATCAGCAGTAGGTAACTACTACAGTAACACTTTAGTAGTCAGCCAGGGAGTGTTCAGAAAGCAAACTTCATTGTGTGTCCTAAGAGGTGCAGAAGCCTGGGGCGAAACAATCAAAGAGTAATTAAAAAATAGGAATATCCTTTTTGGTCCTTTCCATGCAGTCATGAACTTCAGCTGATAACCACGTACAAGAGAGGCCTTGTAATGCACTCATAGGTGTTGGTGATGCAAATCATTGTGGGCCCCAGGACATCAGAAACGATCCAAAATCCTCTAATTGGAGCAGGCTGCCTGAAGGGAAGAACACAAAAATTACCCAGTCAGGAAAGTTCTTTATTCCTGAAGTTGTACACATTCACTCTTTTGGAAATGCTCCAAAGTTAGGTAAATGGGAGTGAAATTTTCTGCTGGTCTGACAGGTGATTTTCAGACAACAACACAAGAATTTAAGCTACTACCCTAACATATGCATTAAAAATCCTGAAATACAAATTGCTCAGTTGTATTGCTTGCATTCTTTTGAGCTTACTTTGTAACTTTAATGGCAAGAATGCAGCAAAAGATAACAAATCATAAATATTTTCCATAGCAACTCCCTGATTTGAAAGCAATTAAGAAAGGGTTTGGTTTTTTTTACCTGCATGGCAGCGGTTTTGTACAAAGAATATGTTCAACAAAGCACTTCTGTTCTGCTCCCAGCTCTTGTAAACTGTCTTTATCTTCCTCATCTACAAGAAGACATGTCAGGATGCATCAGCTCCACTGTGCAGGGTGAGGGATTCAGTACTACCTGCACCCACCAGCCTGTTACTGGCAGATGTTCAGCTCTTCCTCACTTGCCTCACTTACCTGAGCCAAGGAATTTGTGCAGTTTATTGATCCATGTCAAGCCCACACTGTGGACACCAGCTTCGTGTGTGCAGTGGTATCTAGAGGGACATTTGGGATCTGAAGTTGAAGCAGAAAATATAAGAGGTGGCAGTGAACTGAGAAAAACTCGCCCTTCACACCTGCACTGCTGATGCTGTGTACCAACTTAGTGTCCAGTCAGCTTTAACATCTTAGTGCAAGTACCAGAAACAGAGCTACATGTGTTGGAGTCTAAAATACCGATGAGTTGTTTTAAACCCTTCATATCACACCACATCTGCATCAATCAGATAGGTTTTCAACAGCAGATTATTAAAAACAGCAGACCAGCATTCTGACAAGCTGCTTCTTCCCAAAGACCCAAACACTTTGTCCTGCCCACAGTTCCATGGGATAAGCAGGTTCTTCCCTCAGGATCACCTCCCCACAGCACTCCCTCACACACACTCAAAGGTCAGCACAGATGCAGCAACTTCTGCTTTATAACGCCCAGCAGACAGGATTTAGTACTGTGTGACCATGTGTAATCTGCCCTTGAGACAATCCTGGAACCCCTCCCAGGCTTGCTCCTTCCACAGCTTTATTGAGGGGATCAGGCAAATCCTTACTCTAATCCCCCTGTTTGTGTGACACTGATGAGAACATGCAAATAGCTGGATCCTAAATGCATGGAATAAAAAGCCACAAGCTGAACAACAACCCTACCTTGGTGCAGTTTGATTGGGCAAGAGAAGTCAGACTCCAAAGGATCTTCTTCGTCTCCTGTTGCCAGTTTCAGTGCAAGTTCCAGCTCAACACATTCAAACACGTACAGGGAAGGAATAAGATCGGATCTTGGGTCCCAGGACTTTTCTGACTGCAAAGAGCATTGAATTCTTCTGTGACACATCATTTAAATAGGAATGCCAACACCAACAGCGTCAAGAAAGAGTTACAAGGCAAGAGTTTTAATTGTCAAGGAATGTAGTTCAAGTTTACTTAAAAAAAATTAACTCAAACCCAGGGTTTCTTAGAAAATCCTCCTTAAATTAGATCATAGAAAATTTGATCAAAAACTGATCTACTGTCAGGGTACACAGGACTGAGAGTTAAAACAGAAGTGTCAGGGAGCCACAGGGACTGGCTGAAGCAGGAGAAAGACTCACTACCTCATTCCGAAAGAACGCAGCTTTGGCACTTGGCACACACTTCCAGGCATCCTGCCACCTTGCAGCCAGGAGCTTGGACTAAAGAAACAATTAAATGCCTACAAAAAAAAAAAACCCCAAACCAAGACAAGGTACCTGCTCATCATCCTCTTCTCCATCCAGCACCACGCAGTGGTAGAGCATTCCTGACTCAGTGGCAATGACCAGGATGTTTGGGACACAGGGCAGGCACAGCACGGCGCAGGCGTCGTAGCCGTAGTTGTCCTCTGCAGCCGGGTGCATGGGCAGGGGGCCCAGCAGCTTCCCCAGGCTGCCAGCGCTGCAAGGAAGATGTGTTTGTTCTCAACACCAGCTCTGCAAGGGGACTTCCCATGGCTGCCAAACAATGGTCTGGAGTTCTAAGTCCCGTTAGACTTCTGCAGATTACAAGTCTGACCTGCAGCTCCTCAGTGGAGATCTCAGAGGGGAAAATCGGAGCTCATTTTATTGTATTTTATGCTTTGAAAGCAACCAAAGCTACACTGCAAAAATTCATGAGGGAACGTTTTCGTACAAGAAGACAAACTACTCAAGCTCAAGTTACTTATTAGTCAGCTGGTTTCTTGCACTTAACAAGCAGCATTTTGTGTTGTGGCATTTCTTTGGGCAGAACTTTAGATGGACTGAGGCCTGCAGACAGATCTGCTCAGTGCAGAGGCACACAGTGCTGTTTCTAACCCAAGTACCACACACTTTGATATTCAACTACACAAGATCTAACTTGTAAGTCTTGCCATCTTCTCAGCTTTCTAAAGTAATTCCTTCTTATATCATGTTTATATTCTTAATTAACCATCCTAACTTTTCACTGCAGAACATGCCTGTGAACCCTCTACACTCTTCAAATATTTCTTTTCCCAGGATGCCCTGGCTCAATGAGCCTCATCCAAAGCTACGGATGTCTGTGCTGTGAACTGAAGGCCACAAAATACACTTAACAGCCTTAGACCCACTGATCTTTTTACAGCCCTGTGTCTTCGTATCAGATTCCTGGTGGTAAATAATGCACAGTGCATTCTCAGCAATGGAAACTGCACGCATAATGTTTGGATGAGAAAGGACGACACACTGTTTTCGGATTCCAGTCTATTAGTACTGCCACAGAGATAGAACAGGCTGCAATACAACATAACTCAGCCCAGCATCCCTCACAGAGTCCCAGCCATGCTGAGAGGTGACTCCCTCGCCCTAGCACTGTACAAACCCCTGAGGGTAAGACCCTACCTCTGGAGCAGGCTGATGTAGGTGAGGAAGGTCTCTCCATTCTCATACAGGATGTACAGGGGGTAGCCCAGCACTTCCTCGCTGCCGCGCTGGCCCAGGGCATGCTTCGGTACCGGCACCTGCGGCCCGAAGTCAAAGGCCACGGCCGTCTCCCCCAGGGACGCTGTGTAGGCTCTCCTGGGTCAGGCAGAACGGGCTGGGGTCAGCAAGGACTGAGAGCACAACATTTAACATGGTCCTCATGGATGTGGTGCCAAACCCCCGTCTGGCAGTGCCCTCCATGCACCACTGCCAGCAACAGAAGGGTGTAAGCGACATCCTTTGGCACATCGCCTCTGCAGTGCCACCTCAGCTTCAGAGGACACAAGAGGTGTTCTGGTACTTCCTGTGAGGCACATCACTCTGTGGTGCAAGACTTCCCTTTCCAACCAAGCCAAGAGGGAAATAAAAAGATCATCTATTTTCTACATTCCTCACTCAAAAACCCCTTTTTAAAGTCAACGTGTGTTTTTCAAACTGCTACTCTGACAAACACTTGACTGTACGGTTTGTCACCACTTTGTTTTAGAAGGATGTGGGAGAGGAGAAAGGCAGAGAGAGAGAGAGAGAGAGAAAAGAAAGACAGAAAGAAAGACAGAAAGACAGAAAGACAGAAAAGGAGAGAGAAAAGGAGAAGTGCAGCTACTGTACTATGAAGAAGTGCTAGCACTGAAGAATTCCTATCAGATTTTCAGGCACGTTTACCACTTATTCATTAAAAACACAACTGAGAATACTGAGCTTATTCTGCAAAAGCATTTCAAAATACAAGAAGCCACACCAACCCTTTTTTGATTGTAAGAGTCTCCTCCTCCGTGTCCGAAAGCACAATCACTTTGATGGGAGTATGAGGTACCTTCAGACTGTAAAACCTGGGGGAAACAAACAGCAGCCACGTTCATTCTGCTGGCAGTGCTGCACATTCCCTGCTGACGCAGAAACATCAGCTGCTCTCGGTCTGAAATTCCTCCCATCCTATTTTTTTATTGCTAGCTCTGGTAAAAATGGCAGGATGAAAATACCAAGTGACAAATCAAGACTGGAGATGACCAAAAAAACCCACTTCAGATAAACAGCCACAAATGGGGTTTACCTTATGGTGTTATCTGATGTCAAGAGCACAATGTGGGGCTCCAAGGTGTCACAGGGATACCAGGCTGCATGCTTTAAAGTCAGGGATGTTGAGCTGGTGAAGAACCGTTCTGCAATGGGAATGGTGCTGGAATACAGAACAGAAACTTACACAGTGGCCAGAAGCACACAAGCTCCTTCTAAAGGGAAATCAGGGCAAGAGGAGCTAGAGACACAATGAAAAGGTTTCAAAGTCTTTATCTGTACTGCTCTGAAAGTTCGAGAGGCAGCTTTAACTTGAAGCCCTTTATTTCCCCCTGAACATTTGCTTTTAGTTGCCACAGCTGAAAGACTCCAGAGAAGCTGTCCTGTCTCTGCAAGTGTCCAAGACCAGGTTGGACATGGCTTGGAGCAACCTGGTCTAGTGGAAGGTGTCCCTGTCAATGGCAGGAGTTAAACTTGCTGGCCTTTAAGGTCTCTTCCAACTGAAACCGTTCCATGATTCTGTGAAAGGCCAGAGAATACTAGAGGAGCATCTTGCTCCTCAGCAACTGCAACAAGCTTAGAATGTCATTTATTTGGGTCACGTGACAATCAGCAAGTACTTGAGCCAAAATAACTTCATTTGTGGCTGCCCAACAACCCCAAAACAACCTGTACCTTCCACCAGTGTCTTCTGTATCTGTCTAACCCCAAGAAAGGGAGACTGTGGAGGAAGAGTGACAGGACAAAAGTCGTTAACCACCTGAGGTCTCACCCACCTACAGTTCACGGTGGATTTCCCACCTTCAAACTCGGAATTCTTGCCCCAGCGCTTGGGCAGCTCCAGAACCATGAGACCCTTGGTACCAATGAGCGCCACATGGTGCTGGGCAGGGCTCAGCAGCGTCTGATGCACGTCGAAAAGGGGCGGGTTTATGCACAGAAGGGTCTGAGAACACAAATGTTACAGGGAAGCACAAGCCGTTCAAAGCACTCACGAAGTATAGCTCATCCCTATTTTGAACGGTGATTTACACGGCATGGAACGAGGCACAACTCGGCTCCACGCACAAAACAGCGGGTTCCTTAGGGAAGGACACCCCAGGGCGGGTTGAGAGATGATGAACTGCCCAGGGGCCTTCAGGGAACAGAACCCCTCAGCCCCGTGACCACCATAGCCCTCCTCCCCTCACACCTCACATCTCCTCCCACCTCTCTTCCCTCACGGTCCGCCCAACTCCTCACACCCAACCCCTTCCTACACGACCCCTCATCCCCTCACACCCAAAACGCCCCCACCCCGGCCCTCTCCTCACACGCTCCCTCATCCCCTCACAGCCTCCCCATTCCCCCAGACCG
>WEKY01032821.1:1420634-1443042 GCA_013390045.1 Picathartes gymnocephalus
CGGCGCGCAGGGAGCGGGCGAGGAGCATCGTGCGGGAGCGAGCGGCGGGCCAGCACTCCCCGCCCCGGAACCGCGCTCCGCTTCCGGCCCCGGCGGGCCCCGCGCGGGCCCCAAGGCCGCGTGTTCGAGTCCCGGCCTCGGCAGGACGGAGAATGCCACCGAGCTGCCTGGCTCCTGGGATCCCTGACAGTGGCATGGGCAGGGATGGCACGGACAGGGCACGCGTTCTCGGGTGAGGGCACAAAGGGAGCTTTAGGAAAGTGGGAGACATGGACCAGTTTTATCCCAGACATTCCCCCACTCCTGATTAGGACTGCCAGTGTTCAGGCCAGCACGTGAAGGTCTCCTCAAAAAGAGAAAAAAATGAATGTTTGGGGGGTATTTTTGCTCCTTGAGCAATGTGTATTTTAGAGGAAAGACTGACACAGCGTTTCCTGGCACCAAGCCTTCCCTTTGTCCAAAAGCTGGCACTCGTGCCCACTATTGAGGAGAAGCACTGACGGCCCATTTGCTGCTCACTGCAAGGCTAAAGCAGGAGAGAATCTGTACCACTCCATCAGATTGATACCACACCCTCAGAGGACCGTAATTTTAACTCCCAGCTCCAGCTGCACATGTAAATGGCAGAATCCATTCTGCACAAGAAGCACAGATTCACGGTGCTACCTTCACATCTTATCTTTAAGCTCAGACTGCTGACAATGAAGACACTCCCATGAGAACTGAAAACACCAGAACTGGTCCTGGACTGCCCCATGATCATTTGTTCCGTGCCTCACAAAACAACACACAGGATCTGGATTTTCACCATCACTTCTTTATTCTGGAAAAAACATAAAAATCCAATCGAAATAAATACCCATCCCCTTCCTTAAGCACACTTACCCTGCCTATATAAAACGTGGTTATAAATATATTCATTTAAAAAGTTTTAAAAAATAAGTCTTTTAAGGCGAAGCTGAGCGAGCTGGTCCCAAATCCACGGGTCAGTTCTTGGCTGTCCGGAGCTTCCTGCGGAAGTAGTCGGGCGCGGCCTCGTGCAGCCACTCCGCATCCACCACGCAGAGGTCGCGCATGTAGCACTTGTTGGTGCGCAGCAGCCCGTTGTACACCACGCAGGCGGGCTGGCAGTGGAACAGCACCGAGGAGGGGTGGATGGCCACCACCTGGTGCGAGTCCACAGTGCCGTAGGAGCCGTCAGGCCGCAGCTCGGCCGCGTTCATGAACAGGCTGTGGGCCAGGCAGCGCCGGACGCTCGCGGTGTCCCCGCGGGAGGACTCGAGCGGCATCGACAGCTGGGAGACACGGGAGTGAGCAAGCACAACCTGCACCCTCGTGGGGACACAGCCCCGTTTCACTGGGCTCTCTTCAGAAATCCTGGGGGGTTTTCCTGTGTCAGAATGCCTGGGGACTGCTGGGAGTTCAGCTCAAGTAGATGCTAGGCTAACCCAGACTGAGAGTCAACAAAATGGATCGTCACTCTCCTTCTGGAAGTGAGGTTAAGGCTGACCAGCATTCACAAACGATACTACAGAGGGTGGCTCCCATGTCCCTACAGACTGCCAGGGGTTCAGCAGCAGCTCCCACGCTGTGCCCAGCAGGAACAGTGCTGAGGGCAAGCTGCTGCCACAGTGAATGCCTGACTCCATGAAGAAGCCAGCCAGCACAGGCTGCCAAGGCTGACAGCGCTCCGTGGCACACACAGCACAGTCCCACCCACACTAGAGCAGGAAAAACCCTTAGGAAAACTTATTCTCTTCCTGAGAACCCTGCTCAGAGGTTCCCATTTCTTTTCGACCCACTAAGCCCTGCAACTTTAAGATTTTGGGATGCAACTGCACAGTCAGGAATTTTAGCCAGCTATTTATAGGAAACTGAAAACAACCCCACATTTTCTCACTCCTGGCACAGTTTGGGGACAAAAAAGAAAATACCAACAGGTGAAACAGAAATAGAATATGGCAGCAAGTTACCTTTACACAAATGTCCCTGAGCTGAGCTCTGACTTCTGCCATCAGCTTCATGTTCCTGCCATTGATAAAGTTCTCTCTGCACCATCCCTGCAGCAGAGACACCAGCAGTTAGAAGGGGATATTTCTTCACCCCAGGAGCATGACAGCCTTTGGGTACCATGAAAAGCAGAATCCCCCCTACAATCTGCCTCAGAGAAAAGGTGCTGACCCCTTGCCTGCTCATATTTCCACCCCCCTTTACTCCCCTGTGTCTAGATTCCCTCCCACAGTGCTCAGAAATGGCATGTGGTGGTTCTTTTCCCACTCAGAGCTGCTCTGCAAGGCCACCAAGAGCTGCAGAACAGCACTTGCTCTCCCACAGGTGGTGAAAACAAATCAGGTAAGTATGACAGGTGCTGAAAGGAATGGGGTGCATGAGTCCACAAATCAATCTGAGGGGTTGACAGGGTAGGATAAATTCGTATCTGCTTTTAAATATACTCAGTGTTTTTCAAATGAATCCTGTCACAGAGTACGTCCAGGTATTTATTATCAAGTCTCAACACTCTCCCATTCCCTCCTGTTTCCAGCTGGAACCAGGGAAGGAAGAGCTCTGGCTGTGATTACAGAACTGGCCCCACAAAGTTTTGATGACCAGCTTTGCTAGAGCTTTCTGTAGGAACCTTTTTTACCTGAACTTCCTCCAATTCCCCAGTTGTAAAGGGCGAGCCCTTTTCTCATCCTCCATGCCTTTGGAGGATGCCTGTGGCACCAGCCATGGAAGATGCAGGAGTCACTCTGCTCTCTGCTAAAAACTTCTTACCCCAGGAGCTCAGACAGGACTGGCAGCCTCAGATCATCCCACCTTGTGCCCATTGACGTTCTTGTATGCCCTGTACACATTGAGCAGGGTCAGGTGATCCCCCTCACTGGAGATGAATTTCTTCCTGACGGCCTGCACCTCATCCCGCTGGGCAGGGGGGTTGTGGAGAACACTGTCCACCGATAACAGTGCCACGATGGTCAGGATCTCCTCTGCACAGTGGAACCTGGGGGACACGAGGATGGCCTGCACAGACACAACAAAACTCATCTTCGGTCGACCAGATCCACTTCAGCTGGGCAGATCTTTCTGCTCCCTGGCTGCCCAGGAACTGGACCAAACATTGCTTAGGACAATCTCATAAACACCTGGGCCTAGGAACAGCTGTAAATCCTCCAACGGGCTCACTAAGCACCTTTAACAGCAGCTGCCAGACTTCTTCCTGAGACTGACCAGCGCATAACCAGTACAAACACAGTGACTGAAACCAACTACAGCAACAGACACTGCATGGACATGCTAAACAATCCTGAAAACTGCAAGGAAATTTGCACTGTTCACCTTCAGAGGTGCCAGAGGAAAGAAATCCTCTTTTAAAAAACTTCTCTAAATTAAACAACAAATGACGAGCAATCCAGCACAAGGGCTGTAAATTATGAACATTAATGTATAGCAAATATACCAGTACAGCTGCAAACACCCCAAATTTCACACCTTGTTTAAGGAGTTTGAAAGGGAAACACCAATGCTGCACAGATGAGTACATAAGATAAAAAAAAGTTAATTTTTGTGCAGTTTTTACCTTGGAGAACTTTGGATCCAGTGGAAAGGCTGCCATTTTCTTTCCCAGGGGAGTCAGGACAAGCTGACCATCCTTTTGTGTCACAGCTCCCAGCAGGTCCAGCTGATCAATAGCTGCTTGAATAGCATCTGCCAAAACAAGGACATTGGGCTGTCAGGTCTCCTGCCTCCCACTGAGGAATGCGAAGGATCAGCTGGTTCCACCACTGCCTCCCTCCCCTGGTCAGAGGGACAAATATTTCCCATTTACAGAAAGCAGAGTCTGAAAATGTGGTTTATCCTCCTCTGTCCAGGAGAACAAGCACCTTTCCCCATTTACTCCCCCTTCCCTTGGCAGTCAGGGCTGCCTTTGTAGCCACATACCAGGAGATGGTTTGGACATGAAGTCAAAGGTGAGCACATTGGGAATTTTCAGGGCCAGGAGCTGAAGCACCACGCTGGCCAGGTTACACCTGCATATAGAGAAAAAACAGCTGAGATACTTCTTCTATTTTATTCATTTTTTCACAGAAGCTGAGATAGAGTCTCAGGCCTGTACTGCAGCTTGAGGGAGACTAGCCTGATTCTGCTGGTGAAGCCCTACTTCCTAAACCAGGAAGAGGCAAGTCCGAGACCTGGAGGACAGACAGGAGAACCACTGCCCTATGTGTCTGGAGACTCAGTGCCCAACTGTCCACCCCAAGCAAGCGTTTCCCAGTTTTTCTGTTTAGTCCCCACACTTCCATTTTCTTAAGTCACCCTGTCAGCCCCTAGATCCAGTTTTGCTGCTCAGTTCTTCTCACAGCTGTAAAAAAGAGGTGTGGCAAGGAGTGTGATGGTTCTGTCCTCACCTCTGTATCTCAGGTGTTGTCATTTCATCGAACTTCTCAAAGTCCTCCTCTGTGTAGAGCCGGTAGCAGATCCCACTCTCCTGTCTCCCTGCTCTCCCTGTGCGCTGCCAAGCCTGGGCCTTGGACACCTGCTGCACTGCCAGCACTTCCAGGCCAGTTTCTGGGCATGGAAAAGCATCACCTCAGTCAGTGCCTGCGTAAGGCACAGCTTTGGAAAACCCAGAGGATGAATTCCCAGCATTTGCCATTCAAATACAGCTCAGAGCTCACCTGGTTCAGCACCATAAAGCACAGTGAACTATCCCCCGTTGCATTCATGAAGAGAAGATTCACATTTGGCAGATTTTTACCCCCTCAGGGCTTATACTCAAAAAAACCCCACAAAACCACCACCAAACCCCACACCCAAAACCTGGGACATTAATTTAAAGAGCACAGAAGGTGCTTGAAATCCTCTTTCACTGGGGCTTATGGCCTCCAGTAACTTCTACAAACCCAAACCCAGTCTTGGCCCTGTTTCTCCTCAGAATTCCTCACCAGGGCTGTACTTCTTGGCTTTGACCATGCCCGTGTCCACAACGAATTTTATCCCTGCAATGGTGATGGAGGTTTCTGCGATGTTGGTGGAGAGGATCACTTTGCGACAGCCCTGGGAGGAAGGACAAATCAAACCCAGGCCAAGGCCACCTTAGAGCAGCTGCAACACAGAAATTCTGCTGCTTTTGGCCAGTGTGGGCCAAGCCCTGCCCCACATTGTGAGCACACACTGCACTTGCTATGCCAGCTCTCAGAAACTAAGGTAAGCTCCAGTTTCTCATCAGCTTCTAAAACACGTGCCTGCATTTGCAACAGAATGCACCACCAGAACAGCTCTTCTCAATGTATCTTTCAACAATTTTGGTTTCATTTCTGGCACAACATTTGTGTTCTTATTTATCTGCTGAGTAGGTACAAAAGAGCCTGACGCAGCACAAATTCCTTTATTTATGGCCCTGACAAACACTGACAGGTTTTCAGCTTTCTTAGTATTTCTCCCATTGCTGCTATAGCTTTATTTGTGACATGGACAAAAAATTCCTATGAAATGGGCGAAATTTCAATTCCTGTGCCCTTTTCACTCCCTCTAAATCCTTCCTTCTTTTTATGATCCCACATGACTTACTGGATACATCTGTTAAAGCCATCACAGTTGCAGTGTGAAGACTATTGCTTACTATCAGTACAGACTGCTTTAGCCCCTTAAATTCCACACGTTTCTTCCACAGACTCATGGAAGCAAACAAACTGCTCCTGTTCACCCATCCCAATCCCTCACCTCAGGGGTAGGTTTAAAGGCACGGAGTTGTTGGGAGTGGGGCAGAGAAGCATAAAGGGGCAGCACTGTCATCCGTGGGCAGCCCTCAGGGAGGTGCTGGGCAACGTCTCGACAGGTTTTGGTCATTGCTTCAATTTCTTCCTGACCAGTCAGGAACACCAGAATGTCCTGGCACGCAGGGGCTGCCTGGAGCCAGAGGAAAAAGCAAGTTAGGAGGGTTTGGATAGGAAAGGAAAACTGAGATGGTAATGAGATGTAGTGCTGGAAGCAAGACACTGAAGCAGGCAAAGAAGAAACAAAAGACACACATGCGGTGCAAGGTATGCAACAGCCAGGATTCCCAGTGGATTCAGCAGAGGCAAAGAGTAAATCACGTATTGAGGGATCAAGTGTACAAAGGATGGAGGAATTGCTATGCCCTCAAATAACTGTCCAGGCCAGGCAGAGAGAGCCAGCAAGCACCCAAGTACAGAGAACTCAGGTGAGGGGAACATTCAGGTTTTAGGCATGAGTTGACATTACAGAGCTTTGCTTAGCAGTCTCCCTTCAGCTCCAGCCTGGATGTACAGGACCCAAATCCCAACAGCAGCAGCAACTTCAAAGCACTAAATGCAGTTTAACGAAATGACAACAATCCAGATGTCCGGCAGTCAAACATCCCGGCACAAAACGCCAACCCCTGGGCCCAGAGGGACACAAACCTGCAGAGACCCCCATACCTGGTGGATTTGGAAGATGGACACCAGAGCTGCCTGCAGGTAGTCGCTCTGCCGCTCCTTGGTGTAAAAGATCTCAATGGGGTGCTGCCGGCCTTCCAGATAGATGACAGGAGCTCCATTGAAATACTGGGAGAACAGGTCAACATCCATCGTGGCTGACATGACAATCACCTTCAGGGGGAGCACAGGATGGGTCAGCACTGCAGCTTCCATCCAGCTGGACACTGACAAGTCAGGACCAGCCAAAAGTCAGCTTCTAGATCCTGAGAATCACGCTCAGAACAGCTCACAGACTTTGGGACAGAAGAGAGTGATTTCCCCTCATTAAAGCCATCAGCTTTTTAACACAAGCAGAAAACACTGGCGTGACAGAATGAGGTGGTGTGTGGAACGAGGCCATGCAAGGACCCTGCCAGGCCTCTTCAGCAAAGCCAAGGTGCTTTCACACAAATTCCTGACATGTCCATCCATCCCATGTGCAGTGCCTTCCTGGGAATGAGCATGTCCCACATCTGTCCCACCAGGCAGAGCTCCTGCACCTGGAGTGATCTCAGCAGCAGTGCCAAAACCTCCCCAGCACTCTTCTAGTCTAGAGCTCACACCCAAGGGGCTTTTGTGGAAAAAAGGTATCGTGGTGGTGACCAGATACCTCGTTCAGAGGTGTCATATCAGGCCCACACATCATGAGACACTCTTAACTGTTCAGATTTAAAGGGACTTTTTAGGAAGAAAAAAGTGGTGAAGGCTGAAATTCCTAACACTTTGGAAAGCCTCAGGAGACACTCAGAGCACACAGACCCCAGCCCCAGCCCACCCTTCGCTGCCATCCCAGATGAACACACTTTCAGCGGCCGCAAGCCCCGTTCCTTTCGCTTCTTTTGTGCGGCTTTGACCACTCCAAAGAGCACATCAGTGTGGATGGTCCTCTCGTGGGCCTCGTCCAGGATGACCACGCTGTACTTGTGCAGCAGAGGGTCCCCGATGGCCTCGCGGAGCAGCATCCCGTCCGTCAGGAACCGGATCCTGGTCTCGGCACACGAACAATCATCGAAGCGCACCGTGTAGCCAACCTGGGGAAGGGATCACAGGGAGCACAGGCACGAAGACTGGCATTTCTCACTGCCATTGTGCCACAAGGAAGGACTACAAAGGCCCTGGTCGCTGCATCAGACAGAGCCAACCAGAAGCGCACAACAGCTCTGGAAAGCAGAGCAGTTTATCTGCTGTCTGTGAGCAGTTCATCTTCCAAATCTAACCAGTCACCCAAAGGATACTCTCAACATCTCTAGTTGGCTTCTTCCTAAATAGAAGTTCATCATAAATGCCCCCTAAGTTTCCCTTCCTCTCCCTGCTAGAAATGATTCCACGCTCTTCAAGGATTTTATGCAGGGGAAGTCTTTCTCCTCTGCTTTTCACCCACAGACCTGCACGGATTCAGCACTCTGCCCTCCTTGACAGTGACTTCCGATACAGAGAGCACAATACTTTTTGTTTTATTCATGAATCAGTTTTTTTTTCAAATGGAACAACCCAGATAACAATCAAGAAGTACAATACCACAGAGACAGACCATGCCCCCCCATGCCATGGGGCAGGCAAAGAGTCATTTTTCTCCACTCATTTAATTATAGAATTGTGGAATATCCTGAGCTGGAAGGAATCCACAGGGATCATCCAGTCCTGCACAAACAGCCCAACAATCCCACCCTGTGCCTGAGAGTGGTGTCCAAATGCTCCTGGAGCTCTGGCACCCTTGGGGCTCTGCCCATTCCCTGGGGAGCCTGGTCAGTGCCCAGCACCCTTTGGGGAAAGAACTTTTCCCTGATGTCCAACATAGATCTCCCCTGACACAGCTCCAGCCATTCCTCAGGTCCTGTCCCTGGTCACAGAGAGCAGGAATTGGAGCTGCCCCTCAGGAGGAAGCTGCAGACCTTGGTGAGGTTTGACCAAATTCTCCACTTCTCCAGCTGAACAGACCAAGTGATCTCAGCCATTCCTAGTACGTGGCCCCTCCTGACCCTTCACCATGTTCATGTCACTCCTTTGAGCACTCTCTAAAAGCTTTACATCCTCATTACACTGTGGTACCCAAAACTAATTATGAAATTAAAACTACCACCCCTGTGGTTGGTTATTATCTGGCCCATCGAAGCCTCACAGGGCCCCATCCCCACTGCAGCACTAAACCACAGTTAATCTGTAGATCAACCTACCAGCCTCCCCAGCTCCGTCCTCTTCTCCTCGGCGACTCTGGCAGCCAGGGTGACAGCTGCCACCCTGCGGGGCTGGGTCACAGCAATGATGCCAGGGTGGCCAATTCCTACTTCGTACAGGTACTGAGGGAGCTGAGTGGTCTTCCCTGAGCCCGTTTCTCCTAAGGAACATCAAGGGAATAGGGTTTTCCCCCCCACTTTTATAGCATTGTCAAACTCCGCTTTTTATGTGAACTTTTAGCCCTATTTCAGGATGGGAAAGCTGAGGACAGGGTAAGAAAGTCCCACACCACAAAGCGGTGGCAGGTCAGAGACAGAACCCAACGCCCTCCTCTTGCTGCTGGGCCACTCCTCTGCGGAGCTCCCTCCACCCAGGTGCTCTCCAGCCACACTCTGGTTTAGGAACATACTCCAGCCTCTCTGGAGGTGAAGTGTCTGTGGTGTGACACTAACACGACTGACATACAAAGCATTTTTCATTTAACGACAATAAATGCTGAGTCTTTAGACTACCAGGTGGGAAGTTGTATGTCTTCAGCTCTTGGAAGTCTGACAAAAAGCTTATTAGTTTGGACTCACAGAAAGCATAATAAAATCAGTGAAAAACCCAGAAAATGTAACCGAGGAGACTCTTCTGAAGAGGAGAGTTTTGCCATCTGGCTTTGACTGAAGTCCAGACAGCGAAAGGAGAGGGAAATACTTTTGCCTTCTCCGTAAAAACGAAGTCCCCGGTTGCCTTAGCCAGCCCAAGCACAAAAGCCATTATATTCCTTGTTCACCACATTTCAGATTTACACCCAAACCGCTTCTGGGCAGCTTTTCCCTGCCCACGCCACTCCGTGGGACACCGCCCGGCCGGGTACTCACCGATGAGGACGGCGGTGTCGAGGCGGCGGAGCCGGGCCAGCAGCGGCCCGCGGGCTCCGGAGATGGGCAGGGAGCGGCGCTGCACGTGTGCGGGCGGCACGGCGCTCTGGGGCTGCGCGCCGGGGGACGCCGCCTTGAACCGCTTGGCCGGAGGCCCCTCAGTGTCCTGAGCCATCGCCCCTCGCTGTCCCGTCCCGTCCCGGGGCTCCGTCCGCTCCCGGCCCGGCCTGACCCGTAGGGGCTGTGCTCCACGGGGTCCCTGGCGCGCTGATGACGTCACCAAGCGGCCGCTGCGCGGAGCACCCTGGAAGTTGTAGTCCCGGCCCCGCCGCCATTTGCAGCGCTCCCGGCGCCCCTCGGAAAAATCACGGACCCCAAACGGCAGCCAAACGCAGCCAAGGAGGGCAGAGAGCCGGCTGCAGGCACGGCCGGGACATGTTCGCATTCAGAACTTGTCCCAGTAACAAGTTATGGAGGGGTTCTCAAACACGGAACTAAAAAACCCCACAAAAATAAGGTTTTCATCTAAATCCTGTCTCATAACCTATGCTGAAGCAACATTGTCCAAAACACTCATTCTTGCTCTCCAGGAGCACTAGAAGTCTGTTCTAGAAACACTAAAAACTGCCCCAAAAAACAAGACCAAAAAACCTGCAAAACCTCGCAAAGCTCCCATAAATTTTTATGACCTTTAACAGATAAAAATGCACATACCTCACACATTTTATCAGAATCTAACATATTGCTTGTGGACAAAGCATTTCCCCTGAAATCCCACACGTTTCTCTCTTGGGCTATAAATTAAAAAAAGTCAAAACCTGTAGCCACTTTTTAAAAATAAAATCTGAAACTAAATGAGAGAATCACTTGTTATGGGTGAGCCCACTCTCTAAAATATAGAATGAAGATGTAGCTTTAACTCTCTTTATCTGTTATGATATAATCAATAAAAACCTACCCAGTACTTTCTATGGCAATTTAAGAACAACTGACCATGATGAGCTGAATTGAGCTCCAAATTCCTATGTGGCCCCTCAGAGACATTTATAACAATGTAGCTTTAAGCTAAATCCCACTCAGTGTCACTGGCCTGCGTTGGACACAGCCCTCCCACAACAAACTTCATCCACAGACCGTGGATTTCACATCCTGAGCAGACAATCCCGTGTCCTGCAGTTCAGAGACACTCGAGGAAAAAGCTTCAGTTACCCCTGTCTCTTCAAGGACTTGCTTTTTCCACCCCCTGCTGCCTCAAGACTACACGATTATACAGAGGATTAACCAAAAAGGATCCACAAGACATTTTATTCAACTCATCATCATTTGAGTCCTGACTCCAGGCAAGTTTCCTTCCCTAGTGCTGCAGGTCCTTCAGTAACAGCAGAGGGCACATGGGGGTGGATTTTGCAGGCACACCTATTTAACCACCAGTCTGAAAACTGGGCACCTGAACACACAGTCCTTGGGGGAAAATACCACCAAAATGTAACCTCGACCTGCAGAATATTCCAGAAACCCAAGTGGCAGAGTGAAGAGCTGCATTATGCTGTATGTTGTATTCCCTGCGATTCAAAGACAACTGGAGACAGCAACACCACAAATTAAAAAATCTTTTGCCATTGAAACAGTGATTCAGCCTTTCAATCATCTTGCAGTTGTTTTATCCAAGAATAAAAAAATGAGTTGAAACCCACAAAGTTGGGTTTGTCCCCTGTAAAGTTTCCCATAGAGTTTCATGTATCAAATAACTTGAAAAAAATGCTTTAGAAATCACTTCAAACAAGTACTTGTGTGGCCCTGTTAACTGAAGTTAACAGGAAACGGTTTCCAGTTTTAAATTTTTGGCTCCACTGGATTTAGATTATGTCCAGCACAATGAATTCCCTGATTGGGAAAGACGCTGGGAGTGCCTTGGGTGAGACTGCCATTTCATAAAGTGCTTGAATTCCAAACCATACAGCTGTCAGAGAGTCCTCTCTGCGCCGGGGAAGGACAGTTCCCATGATGGGACTGGACCCAGGCCAGTCTCTCCCAGGGGTGGCTAGGTTTTGGCACAGGCCCTGATTATCCCCCGAGGCGCTGCCCCTCTCCCCAGGCAAAGCCCCCCGGCCGCTCCTCTGGCAGGGGGTTGTAATTCGGGTCATCCTCTGGTGTGTCAAATATTGCTTTCCTGGAAAACACAAAGGATGGTTATCTGTTAAAACACACGTTTCACAATAAGATCAAGACAGCTCACATGCTGCACGTGGAACAGTGTCCTCCCTCAAGAACAGCTTGCCCTGGCAGTGGGATTTATGGTCTCCAATTCGGAGCCACCAGGAAGGAGATCCCAAATCAAGACTGAGGTTCATCTTCTGCTATTTATGATATAAATATTCTATGACAGACATCTTCATGGTAGTCTATGATTCTGTGAAAAACAACCATCAGAGCTATTCTGGGAGAGCACTACAGGGAATTAGAGCCTCCACAAAAGAGGGAACTGAGTGGGAGAACCACTACTCAATACTATAAACACTGACCAAAATTGTGATGTGAGCATCACTTACAGAAGGAAAAAAATCCATTAAATATCTTATATGTAATACCTCAGTCACTGTTCACACCCAGCAGGGGACACAGCTTTGGTGCTGCCAAAAAAAGCTGTCAGCAAAGCCTGACAAGTGTTATTAGAGAAAAGAAACCAAAGGTAAAATCCTTTAGCTCTTCTCCCAAATTAACTAGGTTCCCACTTACAGAAATGCCAGCTCCTTGTTTCACAACACAAGTTCAATAAAAAGCAAGAACAGACACCTCCCAATTCCATCTCTGCCCTGTTCACTGTAAGTTGATGTGACTGAATTGCAAACAGTTTTCCAAACAAGCACTTTTTCCATGTGTCTTCCAAAGCAGACATTGATACTCACAGGACAAACGGTGTTCTCAGGAGCCTCCCACCACCAGGCTGATTGGGAAAGACATCCTCTAAGAAAAAATATATATGCCCAACAGCAATGCCTGGTAAACAAACAAAAGCCAAAAGGTGATTTTTCAATACTTCTCCTTTACAATTCTTAAATGCTTTACACTAGACTTTTCAGGAAAACAATACACATTGGTTCCTTCACAGAAAATATGATACAGAAATACAAAACCTAAGGAACAAAGCTAACAGCAGATAAAAAGCTTAACTTACACTACAAGGCATTAATACTGGGAAAACTTCATTATTAAAAATACTTGTCATTATTAAAAATACTGATGTTTTGGCCTTATTAGAGTTGATACAATAGTAACATAAACTATTTTATTTCAGTAGACTGATGCTATGGTCAGATGATGCATCAGGGCTGATTCCAAGTAATAAAAAGCCAAAACATCAGAAGTTCTTTCCATCCTTACCACAGCACAAAACATGCTACAATGGTTAGAAACCAGAAAAGCCTAGTATAAATATACCAGAAGAACTAACACCAAGCATTAGGGCATTTAGCCTTTGATTTGTCCACCTTTTCTGTTTCACGTAAAACATGAGGAACAGATCCTTGTGATTCTTGCCATTGCTCACCCAGGAGATCCACAATGATGGAGTTCCCCAAAAGCAGTGAAAAGCCCATCAGTACCCAGGGTAGAAATGGGGCTTGGAAGATGAGGAGACCAAAGAAGTTCATGCGGACGTAGGGATTCCTGCGGCTCCAGACGTACACCAGCATGATGGTGAACGCCTGGCCCAGGAACACCAAGTTCACAAACAGCCCAAAAAGCTGGCACGGATGGTTAAGGAAACACTTGTGAGGTCAGGAATTTCACAGCTTAATTTGTAATCCTATGTCTTCCACACAGCTGGTAACTCCACTTTCCCAGGTGCAAGTACATCAGACTACTGTCCATCAAATCCAACAGCTGCAGTAGGATTCAGGGTACCTGCAGCACGAATAATCTCATTAAAGCATAATTTAATTCTTCACAGACAGCCTGAGCATGATCCCACACCTGAACATTCCCCTGAAAACCTCACTTCCCTGATCAAGCAGAAAAAACCCCGAAAAACCAGCAAAAATCCCAAAGTATTCAAAACCACCCTAACAAATATCGGTACTGCTTCTGCAGCAAACTATATTAAGGTAACAGTAAAAAGTCAGTTCTCATTCACACATCTTTAGCTTTACTAAAGGAGCTTGGAATTAGAACAGAAAGGATACAGTCATTAAAAATCCTCCAAAAAGGAACATAAATACAAAATCTGCTGTCCGACCCCTGAAAGAGCCTTCCTCGAGCATGCGGCAGTACCGGTATCTGAGGCCACAGGTCAGGAAAATGCCATTGCAAATGAGTTTAGAGGCAGATCCAAGCAGAAAACAGTTCAATTCTACAACAGTTTAAAAGTCTTTTATCAATTTACTGCATCACTCAGTTCTTTCTGGATACTTCCGCAGGGAGAGTGACCCAGGAGACAAATTTCCTCCTGCACCAGGTCAGCACTAACCTGAAGGATCAGGCTTGTACAAATTCTTAACATCACAAAAGCTGGCAGGCAAAATTCTTGACCACTTAAGGAGACCCTCCTGAAGCCCATTCATGACACCAGTGAAGTTGGCATTGCTAAATTCCCATGAACTCAACCTTTCCTGTGTGCAGGTGCAGCAACATTTCTGCACTCTGGAGCTCTGTTTGCCAAGGGAACCAACACAACTTGCTGAAGGATACAAAAAGATCATGTTAAATAAAAAATTAAAGCCAACTGGTCCAAAGAACAAGTAGTTTGTGATTAACCTCCATATCTGAAAATAAGACAAATACAAGGACTTTAAGCATGACAGCTTATTTTTATTGTCTAAATAGATAAGCAAGTAACAGTGAAACCGAAATCTCCTTTACAGAAAATGAAACTATGACCTATTTTAAGGTACAGTGGTCTGCACTCTGGCTTCAGCAGCTTTTAAAAGCTGTATTTCTAATACAAAAGGTACATTGTTTAGAGAAGACAAGCACTTACAAACTCTACAGCACAGTTTAAAACCTCCCGTGCTTCAGAACACACTTACTTGAAAGTGCTTAAATATCAACTCAGGGTTGAAATACAGCTGGAAGGGCGTGATAAGTTCTAATTGCTGAAAAGGAAGCGAACATTTTGAAACGGTCGATGCAAGAAACAAAAGAAAAAAAAAAAAAAAAAAAAAAAAAAATTACAAACAAAAAAAAAAAAAAAAAAAAAAAAAGAAAAATTACACATCCAAACCAGCAACCCACTCCTGTGTGCCAAAAAGAGCCTAGCAAGTCCTTAAACACTGAGTTTTCTGGCAAGTGGGAGCCTCAATACAACAACCCTCTCGCGCTGCTGTTATTTATTCGTGCTTTGCACTTCCCCAGGGCCTGTTTCAGGAATCCCCTCGCTCAGGGGATCCTCGGGGCTCCAGACCCAGCTCTGGGCGGGGGCGGTGCCTGAGGGCTCCCGTTCCACGGCTACCCCTCGCCCATCCCGCTCCCAATTCCCGTCACGACCTCCCTCCCGCGGCCGCGCACTGACCACGGCGGCAGTGGTGAGGACGCAGGCGGTGGTGTAGGCCCGGGTCACGGGCGGCACCTGCAGGTACTCCTGCCGGAACGTCTGGTACGCCATCTTGGCGGCCCGGCCCCGCCCCGCCCCGCCCCGCCGACGCTCCCTCCCGACGCTCCGCGCTCCCATTGGCTGAGCTGCAGCGCCCTCCCTCCGCTCTGACCTCTCATTGGTCGACCTCCCGGCTCGCGGCCGCCGCTCCGCGCTCCCATTGGACGTACTGCAGTGCGTGCCCACAACCCCGCGCTGTCATTGGCCGAGAGGCCAGCGGGCAGCCGCGCTCTCCCCGAGCTTGGCCCGCCCTCCGAGGGACGGAGCGCTCAGTGATTGGGCGGCGTGTGTGCTCTGGCGGGCGCTGATTGGCTGCGGGCGGGGGTGCCCTGAGGCGGCGCTCGAGCAAGGCGGGAAAGCGGCGGCGGCACCGCCGGGCTCCGGTACCGTCCTCGGGCATCGGTCCCGGGCCCCGCGCTCGGCCCACGAACACGAGCGGGAGCAGCGGCCTCGCTGCCTCGGGTGACTCCGGGGAGCCCTGTGAGACCCGGCTCCCCCTCGCGGCCCGGCCGCCCTGGCCCCCCCGCCGCCATGTCGGTGGATCCCATGGTCTACGAGACGCAGTTCTTCGGGTTCACGCCCCAGACGTGCATGCTGAGAATTTACACCGCCTTCCAGGACTACCTCTTTGAAATGTTGCTGGTGGTGGAGGGCGTGATGCTGAAGAAGCTGGACGGCATTCCCGGTTGCAAAATCAGCCCTTCCCAGATCCGAAAATGCACCGAGAAATTCCTGCTCTTCATGAAGGAGCACTTCGATAAACTCTTCGCTAAAATGGAAGAAGTGCTGCTGCAGCTGGTGCTGAACATCCCTAAGAACGTGCTGCTGCCCGAGGACAGGGTGCAGGAGCAGTATCGTTACAGCAAGGAGGAATTCCAGGCGCTGCAGGATGAGCTGCAGCAGCTGCAGCAGCAGTGCAGGGCAGAGGCGGCCGCGGAGCAGGCGCTGCGAGCAGAGCTGGAGGAGCAGAAGGCTGTCAAGGCCGAGCTGGAGAAGATTTTGCAGTGCTTTGATGAGCTTGAGAACATCTGCAGGGAGCACGGGGCCGGCAACTTCAAGGAGAGTTTTGCCCTCCTGACACAGAGCTCTAAGAAATTACAGGATGTGCTGAAAGATGTTGAGAAGAAGAGCAGACAAATGAAGCAGCATGATCAGTTAATGTAAGGAAATTCTGAAAAGGCAACAGAAGTCATAGAGTGCTTGCTTAAAATTACAGGTGCTTATCCTTCCCTTGCTCCACTCGTCCTGCCGGGATCGGGACTAAAAGCTGTTGAACTGTGCCAGGTTGCACCTCCCTAGAGCAGGAGAGGGAGAAAAGCCTGTAAAATGTAACTCAGATTGTTAACTTCATAAGTTTTGGGTTGGATAACTGGGGTGTGAAAACACCGAGTGTTACCTTTGAACACAATGTAGCACTTGCTCGTTTTAAGGGTTATTAAATGCAAGGTCCATTACGACTTGTAGGAATGTGCAGGTGGTTTCCAGCCTGAGGCCGGTGCAGGGGTTAGTGAGGACATGGGGACTTTGCCAGATCCCCAGGAGCTGCCTGCCCCTGGCTACAGTGCATTTCACTGGGTTTGGAAAGCCAAGGAGGAAGTGCAGGGGCAAGGATGACACTGATGCTGTTGACAAGGTTCTAATGAGATCTGTTGGCATCAAACCAAATTTCAGCCCAGTTTCTGGAATCTCAGAGTTCCTCACCACTCCACCTGTGCTTGTGTTTCTTTCGGCACAGAGCTGCTGCTCCACAGAGCAGAAGCCACTGGCAGAAATCAGTAATTCCATCACGTTGTCCTGCTTTGCCTTATGTTGCTTTATATATGTATTTGTTTGGGCTTTTTTTTGTGGCCCAGTGTCCTTTTTCTACTAAATAGCAATGTTCCTTTTAGTAATGTTTGATCAGATTTTCCTGTGAAAATGTTATGAACAATGATAAGCTCTTGTGTCTTAATTAAACTTATTCTCTCTGTACTTAATTCAAAATCCCTGACAGTCTGTGCATCTTTCCACAGCAGTTTTTTATCTCCTGTTTAGTCCTATCATTAAATATCAATATTAATTTCTACTTTACTAGCATAGATGTTTAAAAGTCATTAACCCTGTGAATCATTTAGAGGTGACTGCAATAAAAAAAGTGTATTGAAAACATAAAACGCAGTTTGGAATTCTTCCCTGAATTGAGAAGAGTAAGATGTGAAAAGTGTCTCTTGGCAGCAGAGGGCACCAGCAGCCCGGGCCACAGCTTGGTTCCACAGGAGGTTGTTTTTCCAACTCAGTGTAACTTTCCTGGACACCAAGAACCATGGTGTCTCCTCAGGTGAATCAGTTGTTTTATCCTCAGTGAATAGGAGACACTTTTCCTGGAGTGACTACACACAGATTGGCAGAAATCTGGATCCTACCGAGTTTATACACCCCAAAGCTGTATTTTCCTTCAAAAAGGCATTACTTCCATTTTCACGTTTCTCCTCTCCCAGCCAGAGAGAGGCAGTTTCACTACCAGGCCAGGGTTCTCCCCAGCACATCTTTCCCAGCTGCAGTGGTGGGTGAGGGGAATGCTGGGCATGATGGTTATACTGGGCTGTGCCTGACCCCTGCCATTTTGATGTCCTGCTGTGTCACCAAGCAGGGAAATGTGTCCACAACTAAATCTGAGATTGATCATCCCACTCTCCTGGTGTGGATTTAACCCATGCTGGCCTCGGGCCTCTCTTTCCCACCTTCTCCCTTCCCACCGAAATGTTCCCCAGAAATGCTATCCTGCCACATACAGTCCTGGCACTGCAATCACCATAATTATATATTTTACAAAAAATTATATCCTGATGCTCCCGAGAGCAGTGCAGGAGCAGTGCCCTCGGGCAGTGACCTGTGGCAGCTCATGGAATCACGGAATTCTTTGGGCTGGGAAAGGTCTCTGAGCATCAAGCCCAGCAGTTCCCCCAGCACTGCCATGGCCAGCACTCACCATGTCAAGTGCCACAACTGCAGTGGCTGGATCCAACGGTATTGGTGAGGCATTCCCAACTCCAAATCATGTCCATGTATTTGCAGGTTCTCTGGAGGTTCAGACCCTCATGAGCAGCTTGGCATACCCTGTGTCCATCCCCAGTGGGCTCTCCATCCGTCCTTGTTCCGCTCTCCCCAGGCTCCCATTGCTCCCAGAGGCAGACCCAGAGTGTCCATGGCTGTGGCACAGGTCCCATTGGTGACAAGGCAGGCATACACAGGGTAGCACCAGGTTGCTGCAGGAGCTGGACCTGAGACTGCCTTGGAAAGGAGGGGGAGAATAAGTTCCAGATGGATGATTTTAATGCTCATTTTCTCCCAATACTTGCATGGAACCAGAATATTCAGAGCCCCAGGCTGGGAGTGAGGTGCTTCATAATACCCAATGTAAAAACTGTAACCAGCTGTTGGCAAAACATTTCCAAGAACCCTTTGAAGGAGAAAGAGCCTTGCTGTCAAGCACTTGGTCCAATGAACACCTCAGCAACAGAGGTGTGAGGGGAACAAAGCCGTTGTTTTCCTACCAGGATAATGCCCTCCTGGTCTGGGACCTGCAGGAGCCCTGAGGATCCGTGGGGCTGGGGAAGTCCTGGCAGCTGGATACTCCATCAGATGGAGAATGGCTTCAAGCCCCTCTACAGCTCCTGGGACTATCAGGCTTCCAGCAAAACTCACCCTGGGAATAAAAGCATGTTCTGGCTATGAGAGGAGGGAGTGCAGCTGGATTTGCAGTCCTTGTGCATGGAGAGGGGTCAGGTGAAGTGGGAAAGGTGCTGGCTTTGTGTCCCAGGGGTGCTGGTTTGCCCTGCAAAACCCCAGGGGTTCAGTTCCTGGTGTAAGGAGAATACAGAAAATTTAAACTAAGAAATTTTTGGCAGCACTCACAGGCAGTTGGAGCACGCGGTGCAGCCCTCCTTGACTTAGATGCTGAATAATACTGTAATTAGCAGCCGTTAATAAACCCACACCTGGCAAAATGCCAGGGGGAGGAGGGGGTTACCGTATGCCTCCTCATTAAAAGCGTTAATTACAGGCAGGAAATGCTGGTGGCAGCCACAAGCTTTAATTGCTTCACCTCAAGCTGGTGGTGGGTCAGCTCCTGCCTTTGCCGTCCCACAGTGGCTCAGGGCTCCCATCCCACAGAAAGGCTGAAGGGACCAACAGGGCAGGGAAAAAGGATACTTTTTCATTCTAATAAGGAAAAAAAATCCTGTTGTGGTAAAAAATTTTCTTCCATGGGGATTTTTGCTGATACAAACTCAGCAAGAGCATCCCCCATCCTGAAGCAACCTTGTGGAAACTCCAAATAAAAAGTAATGGAGATGGATGGAGAGAGAGGCAGGCACTGTGAGTTATTCCAGCTGGTGAGTGCAACAGCTCTTCCCTAATGTGTTTGCACATCACACACCATAAAATGGGATGGGACTGAACACTCCAAGTCCTCGCTGGGATTTCCGGAGAGCTGCCCCAGTGCTGCCTCCTCTGCACCCCAACTCTGCAATAAAATTAATGGGGCATGGAAAATGGGCATTCAGCTCCCATTAGTGGCAAAACATTGATTTATTCAAGCAAAGAAACTCGGTCAGGGCTTGGCTGCTGATGGCTCCTGGTCGTATTTGCTGGACCTCCCTGGAAATTGCTTTAGAAAAGAACATGGTAAATTACTTTTTCCTACTCAAGGAGGAGAAAATGGAAAACCTGGAAATGTCTGGTAACAAAGGAATCATTTTCACATATGAAATTATTTTTTTCCCCCTAATTAAACCATAGGAGAGAGGGAATGTGATTAAAGAGGTTCTGCTGGAGGGAGGCCTTGGAAACAGCCATGCTTGATGTGGAGCAGCACCTTTCATTAAAGGTGAAGTTTATGATTCTCCTTTTCTGGGGACTGGAAAAACGATGTCCCTCACACAGCCCCACATGGCTCTGGCTGCTTCCCTGGCTGTTCATCCTGCCCTGCATCCACCTCACCCTTGCTGGAGTTGGGTTTGGGTTGGAAGGGACCTCAAAGATCATCTATTCCCTGCCATGAGCAAAGACACCTTTCACTAGACTAGGTTGTGACAAAATCATTGTAGGAATTTAATTTCAGCTTGAAGAGGAATGAAAAAAATAAATAAACCAAGCAAACTACCTAGAAAAATAACATCGTGTCTCTGTTGAGACGGACAAAACAACAAGTAGTGTAGTGAGAAGGTAATAAGCACCATTTATTTGAAAAGATGCAATATTTATAGCATGTTCCATGCACATTGGCTGCTATTTTAACACCCTCAACACCTTTGGCTATATGTGGAAAACAATTACTCTAAACAAATCATGAGTGAACACACACGCAACGAGTGCAGGTGCAGTTTGTTAATCTGGTATTTAGAATTCTTGCTGCATGTTGATGCTAAAATTCACACGGGTACACTGTATTGTTTTGATTCAATGTGTGAGAATGTTTTTACTTTCTCACAGGCAAGCTGCTGCATGCTGTAGCTGAGAATTTCTCTCTGACTGTCTTTTAGCATCTATAATGTCGAGGCAAGATGGAGCCTTTGGAAGTCAATCCACTGGATGGATCCTGCCAGGTGGTGGTGCCCCAAAACCAAACAGTTTGAACCCAATAACACAATGGTCCCACAGCTATGACCCCTCTGCTTGGTGTCTTTGTAGCTCTGATTAATTCTTTCCCCTGCCCACACCCCCTTCCCAGGCAGCCATGCCTCCCAGTCCTGTGCTGCTGGGGATTCCACTACCTCTGATTTCCCTGTAGAAAGGAAATTCTCCTGCTGCTTTGTCTGCTTATCCCTCCTGGGCTCTTATTACTCCCACTTACACAATTCAGAATATTATTCCCTCCTGTCACCTTAATTTCTAATAATTAGTATTTAGTGTAACACTACAGCAGACAGCAGCTCTTAATGAATATTATAATAAGCACTAAATTATAATTTACTACTCTAGAAATCCATTTTGACACGTAGCCCACTTACAAGAAAATTAGGGGGAGCAGCTTTCAAGCCATTTATCTGTCTGGATCCAACACCAAATTGAGTCCCCAGTGAGATCCTAAATGGCCATGAGCTCCAGGGGCATTTACTGTCCTGGGATATGTCACTGACCACACTGGGGCTGGATGTGCCATGGCGGCAGCGACATGACCTCACCAGGACACTTCATCCCCAGGGAACAAGAAATTATCTACCCTCAGTATTTTATTCACTCCCTGACAAAATGCTGGGGTATGAATTCACCTGGACTGGGCAACAGCATTAATCCAGGAAGAGTGCTTGTGCAGTAAGGAACCCTCAATGTCCCCATTTCCAACTTCAGCCTGTGCCAGTCCTTCTTATGGAGCTGTTTTCATTCCTTTTGTGGTGGTGCTTGTCAGCAATTTATTTATCTGTCAAGTAACAGGTGGGTTTGGCATTGGCAGCTAATGGGGCCCACTGTGCGTTTGGGCAGAACACAGAATCCCAGAATGGTTTGGGCTGGGAGGGATTTTAAGCTCATCCAGTCCCAAACTCTGTCATGGGCAAGGACATCTTCCACAATCCCAGGATGCTCCAAACCCCATTCAACCTGGCCTTGGAGAGTTCCAGGAATGGGGCAGCCACAGCTGCTCTGGGACACCTATGCCAGGGCCTCCCCATCCTCACAGGGAGAGATTGGATCCTAAGCATTGTGTAATACAGAAGCAAGGAAGGAGAATTTCTTTGGGGTTTTTATGTAGAAGTATGAGAAATGTCTGGTAAAGAACCATGGGAGTCAGAATGATTTTCAATGCACATGCCAGGTGTGTGGGGATAAAATAATTTCTATTGCACGTCCTGGCCAGAATAAAGGGATGCTTGCTTCTCTGACACTGAAAAGAGGTTGTTGGAGAGTTTCTGTTTTTCCTGTGGTTTTGGTGACACACAGACTCCAATGCTATGTTTATACAGGGCTATGCCCAAAGGCTGCCCTCTTGGGAACAGAGCCAGAGACCTCCATCAACATCCTGATTTATTGCTACAGAAAGAGAAAACAAGAAAATAAATTTAAAAAAAGAAAAAAGAAAAAACATTTTTAAAAGGAAAAAAATAGGGTCTCTGTGCTTCTTCCTTCTGAAGGGGATGTGGGGGGGTCTCCATGCTCCTCTTCCCTGTGGGGGTCTGGGTGGTCTCTGTCCTCAACTGCCGTATGGAGGACCAGGGAACTTCTGTCCACTCTCCCCTTTCGGGTGGCTCGGGGGTCTCCGTTCTCCTCCCCATTTGGGGGAGGGACAGAGGGGGTCTCCAGTTGTTCTTAAATTTGGCCAGGGG
>WEKY01032822.1:8099-23040 GCA_013390045.1 Picathartes gymnocephalus
TCCCCGCGGGTACGTGACCGGCACCGGCACCGCCGCGGGCTGGAGCGCCCGGACCGCACGGGGAGATCCGGCCGGGAACGGGGAGGGGGGGACCGGAGAGGGTGACATAGACCGGGATGAGCTCCGAGGGTCCCAGGATAAGAGCAGAGGGTACCGGGATGGGCTCTCGGGGTCACGGGATGAGTGCAGGGCGTCCTGGGATGGGCCCCGGAGCTCCTGGGATAAAGTTCTGGGGGACCCTGGGGAGAGGGGTCATGAGGGGGAAACTGAGGCAGGAGCCCTGGCCCCCGGGCCCCGCGGTGGGGCAGGAGCAGTTCCCTCAGGTCCCTGGGGGCAGCCCGGGAGCGCCGGGAGCTGGGGGCGATGCCCTCGCACCCCGCTGTGTCCCCGCGCGGCCCGTGCCCGAGGCCATGCCCTGCCCTGTCCCCGCAGGCGGAGAAGAAGGCCAAGGTGATCGCCGTGATGAACGTGGTGGAGGAGCCGGCGCGGGCCGAGGCGCAGAAGGAGGAGGAGGCCAGCCCGCCGCCCGCCCCGCAGCAGCCTACCGACCCTGCCTCGCCCAGCGTGGCCACCACGCCCGAGCCCGCCGTGGCTGACGCCGGCGACAAGAACACCTCCAAATCCGCCGACGACGAGCCCGAGTACGAGGTGAGGGCAGGGCCGGGCAGAGCAGGAGCGCTGCAGGGCCGGGCCCTCGTGTGACCCCCCCTGACCCCCGGGTCCGCCCCCGCAGGACGGGCGCGGGTTCGGCATCGGCGAGCTGGTGTGGGGGAAGCTGCGCGGCTTCTCGTGGTGGCCCGGCCGCATCGTGTCCTGGTGGATGACCGGCCGGAGCCGCGCGGCCGAGGGCACCCGCTGGGTCATGTGGTTCGGCGACGGCAAGTTCTCGGTGGTAAGTGGTGCCCGGGGGCTGGGCCGTGACAGGAGCCTCCTCCGGGTGTCCCCATGGCCACGTCCTGTCCCCAGGTGTGTGTGGAGAAGCTGCTGCCCCTGAGCTCCTTTGCCAGCGCCTTCCACCAGGCCACCTACAACAAGCAGCCCATGTACCGCAAGGCGATCTACGAGGTGCTGCAGGTGAGTGGGGACACCGCGGATGTAAGGGGACCTCCCAGGGCAGCGGCTCCATCCGTGTGAGCAGCAGCTGCCGCTCCACCTTGCCCAGGACCTGGCCCTGCCTCCCCTCCTGCCACCTGGAGGTCTCTTAAAAGGCTGGGGGGTCTGGGGGACCCACTAAGGGCATTTGTGGTGTGCTCTCTAAAGAGACATTGGGGCTGTCTGGGAATCACCTGTCCCAGGCAGGGGTCTGGGGAGGAGCTCAGGGACTCTGGGGTTCTCTGGGGCTCAGGCCTTTCACGGCATTTCCCAGCACTGCTGGGAGGGTCTCTTGTGGGGTGATGTGGGGAGACCTGGCTTTGGGGGCTCTCAGCAGTGCTGGGGGTCTTCTGTGGAGGTTCCTGACTGTGTTGGTCCCCCCGAGGCTGGGGACTGCCTGCTTGCGCAGTGCAGGAGCAGCCAGGGGGCCGAGGATGGGCACCCCTGTGTGGGGTGGGTGACACCTGTACCCCCGCAGGTGGCCAGCAGCCGGGCCGGGAAGATCTTCCCCGCGTGCCCCGAGAACGACGAGACGGACACGTCCAAAGTGGTGGAGATCCAGAACAAGCAGATGATCGAGTGGGCCCTGGGCGGCTTCCAGCCCTCTGGCCCCAAGGGGCTGGAACCCCCTGAAGGTGAGTGGGGGCTCAGGCCCTGCGTGGGGTGAGGACCTGCCTGGAGTTCTGGGGACACACTGGCCATCAGCTCCAGTGTCACCAGCATGGGATGGGCTTCGGCAGGGAAAGCACTGTGGGGCTGGGACCCCACTGGGGGGCCCTGGTGATGGGACCCGATGGGGGGGACTCTGCTGACGACCCCATGTCCCGCAGAGGAGCGGAACCCCTACAAAGAAGTTTACACGGAGATGTGGGTGGAACCCGAAGCAGCTGCCTACGCACCACCCCCACCCGCCAAAAAACCCAGGAAAAGCACAACCCAGGAGAAGCCCAAGGTCAAGGAGATCATCGATGAGCGCACCCGAGGTACCAGGGGCTGGGGATGCCCCCATGCCCACCACTCCTCTCTCGGGGAGTGCTTTGGCCATGCTCACTCAGGGGGTGTGGGGACAAGAGCTGTTCCAGGCCGGGCTTTCTTCTCCCTCCCTCGGGGTCCTTCCCTCCTGGGGGGTCCCTCCCTTGACCCCCAGCCATGAGGGGCCTTGGCTGTGGCTGGGCCCCCCTGACCCCCCTCTTCCCCCAGAGCGACTGGTGTACGAGGTCCGGCAGAAGTGCAGGAACATCGAAGGTGAGTGCGGGGCTGGGGAACATCCTGCACCCAGGAGAGGGCTGGGGGTCTGTCCCACCCTGCCTGGGCACCTCTGGGCAGAGGGGGCTCAGGGGTGTGGGGGCAGCTCAAGGGAAGAAGGCCAAGCTTGTCCCACCCCTCAGCCTGGCTGGCAGCAGGGACAGCAGCTGTGACGTGGCAGTGGCCCACCCGGGATGGTGGCAGGGAGCCCTGGGACACTGCCCAGGGTTGTTGGGGTCTGGGGTGGGGCTGGGGACATGGGGAGTCCTGCCTGCTGCTCCCAGGGTTGGTCCCCAGCTCTGGTGTGACCCCAACATGGGGTGAGTGTGTTCTGGGGGCTGCAGGACAGGGCTCGGGGTGTCACCAGGCTGGGGCTGGGTGCCAGGGTGATGTCTCCCCTTCTCCCCCAGACATCTGCATCTCCTGCGGGAGCCTCAACGTGACCCTGGAGCACCCTCTGTTCATCGGGGGGATGTGCCAAAACTGCAAGGTACGGCGTGGTGCTGGGCTGGGGGCACGGCCTGGAGGTCTCACAGGGTGCCCAACCCTGTCCCAGGGTCCCCAGTGTCCCTGGGGCCACAGTGACACCCTGGCTGTCCCCAGAACTGCTTTTTGGAGTGTGCATACCAGTACGACGACGACGGGTACCAGTCCTACTGCACCATCTGCTGCGGCGGCCGTGAGGTCCTCATGTGTGGCAACAACAACTGCTGCAGGTGTGGGGCTGGGGGGGCCCAGGGGTGCCACGGGGCTGGGGTGGAACTGGGAGCTTTCAATGGGACCCCACTCTGTCCGGCGTGAGGCTGGGGAAGTTCTGGTGTTGCCGCATTCCTGCCACGTTGTTTTGGTGATGCCAGTCCTGGTGTGAGACTGGGGAGTTTTGGTGATGTCTCAGTCTCAGTAAGGTTCTGGGAAGGTTTGGTGATGCCACAGTCTTGGTGTAGGAGTTTGGCAATGCCAGTCCTGGTTTGGGGCTGGGATGTTTTGGCAATGCTGCGATCTGTGGCACAAGGTGAGTATGCTGATGCCAGACCTGGCACGGGACTGGGAGGTTCTGGTGGTGCCACTGTCCCATTGTTGGGCTTTGGTGTCCCAGTCCTGCCATGAGTCTGGGTAGGGTTTGGTGATGCCACAGTCCCGCCATGGTCAGTGATGCCAGTCCTGGTGTGAGACTGGGAGGTTCTGGTGGTGCCAAGTCCTGGCACGGGAATTTGGTGATGTCAGTTAAGGAAACATTCCTGGGCTGTCACAGTCCCAGTGCTAGAGACTGTCACTGCTGGGGCTGCAGTGGCCCCACGGTCCTGCTGGAGTCCCCACAGCCCCACTCCCAGTCAGACCCTGTTTCCTCACTAGAGACTGTCACTGCTGGGGCTGCAGTGGCCCCACGGTCCTGCTGGAGTCCCCACAGCCCCACTCCCAGTCAGACCCTGTTTCCTCACTGGTTCCAGCCCAGGTTTCCAATGGCAGTCTTAGATGTCTTGTTTGGTGAAGCCATTTATTCCTGGCTCAGAAATACAAACACAGCCCGGGCTGGTGCCTCCGAGCAGGGATCCCAACAACAGAACCCCTCGGTTGTATCCCCTCAGTGTCCCTCCCCCTCTGCAAGTCTCACTGCTGTTCCTCCAGAAACCTCAGCTCCTGTCCATCCACCTGGCTGGCACCTCTCTTTATCTCCTTTGTTGTGTTATCCTGACTCCTGCTGCGTCTGTGTGACCATTCCATTCCTCAGCTGGGTCACCCTTCCTGTCCCCTTTGTTATTCCAAAGCAGTTCACACGGTGGGGGCTCCACCCAGAGCTCAACCTCTGCAGCTCAATCTGCCTTTCAGAGCCACTACCTGGACCAGATTTATTCCTCATCACCAGTCTGGGATATTTTGTCATGCCTCAGTCCTCGTGTGGAGCTGGAGAGGTTTTGGTGGTGTCACAGGCCTGGCATGGAAATTGGACAATGCCAGTCCTGGTGTGGGGCTTGGGAATGTTTTGGTGATGCCACAGTCCCAACATGGGAAGTTCTGGTGATGTACAGTTCTTGTGTAGGAATTCAGTGATGCCAGTCCTGTTTTGGGGCTGGGAGGATTTGTGATGTCCCAGTGCAAGACGGGAAAGATTTTCATGGTGCCACAGTCCTGCCATGGGCTGTTGATGATGCCAGTCCTGGTTTGGGACTGGGATATTTAAATGATGCCACAGTCCCAGTGTGTAGGATTGGGAGGTTTTGGTAATATCCTGGTCCTGGTGTGGGATTGTGGGAGTTTTGGTAATTCCCTGGTCCTACCAGGATGGACCTGGGAAGTCATGGTGATGCCACAGTTCTGGCGTGGGGATTGGGTGATGCCAGCTGTGATTTGAGACTTGGATGTTTTGGTGGTGCCCTGGTCCTGATTTGTGGCATTGGGGGAAGTTTTGGTAATGCCCCAGACTGGAGATGGTGTGGTCCTGCCATGGAGTTTTGGGTGATGCCAGTGCAGGTGTGGGGCTTTGGAGATTTTGGTGGTGACGAGAGTCTGTAGGGCTGGGGGAGGTTCTGGCAAAGCTCCAGTCCTGCTGTGGAGCTCGGCAGTTCCAGTGATGTCCCAGTTCTGGTGTGGTACAGGCTTTGCTGTTGAGGTTTTCGGTGATGCCACAGTCCTGCCATGGGGTTTTGGGTGATGCCAGTTTGGTTTGGGACTTCGGAGGTTTTAGTGGTGCCGGGGTCCTGCTGTAGGGCTGGGGCAAGCTTTGGCAATGCCCCAGTCCCAGCATGGAGCTGGGAAATGCTGGTGGTCTCAGATCTGTGGGACCCCAGTGGGTGACACCCCGGTCATGCTGCGGACCTGGGTATGTTCTGGTGGTGTCACTGCCCCAGTGCTGACCCTGGCTCCCACCTGTACCAGGTGCTTCTGCGTGGAGTGCGTGGACCTGCTGGTGGGCCCAGGGGCAGCGCAGGCGGCCATCAAGGAGGACCCCTGGAACTGCTACATGTGCGGCCACAAGGGCGTCTACGGGCTGCTGCGGCGGCGCGAGGACTGGCCCTCGCGCCTCCAGATGTTCTTTGCCAACAACCACGACCAGGAGTTTGTGAGTGCCCCCTCCCTGCTGAGCTGCAGCCCCCTCCCCGCTGACCCCCAGTCCCCTCCCTGCTGACCCCATCCCCGTGGCTTCCAGGACCCACCCAAAGTGTACCCGCCCGTGCCGGCTGAGAAGAGGAAGCCCATCCGGGTGCTCTCGCTCTTCGACGGCATCGCCACAGGTGGGTGGGGGTCCCTGGCCCCATGGTCCCTGCAGGGCTCCCCCAGGGTGTGTGTGGGATTGGATTGCTGGGGTGAGAGCAGTCGGTGGTCTCAGGCTATGGGGTGTAGACAGATCTGTGGGACCCCCGTGAGCAGCCCTCCACCCCAGGGGTCCACACTAGGGAAGGGGGATGGCCCTGGGGGGTGGGACAGTTGGGGACAGGGCTGGGGGCCTGCTGTGAGCGTGCACAGCCCACCTCCCCATGGCTTCCCGCAGGCTTGCTGGTGCTGAAGGACCTGGGCATCCAGGTGGACAGGTACATTGCCTCCGAGGTGTGCGAGGACTCCATCACCGTGGGCATGGTGAGGCACCAGGGCAAGATCATGTACGTCGGGGACGTCCGCAATGTCACCCAGAAACACGTACGTCCCGTCCTGCCCTCGGCCTCCTGCCCCTCTCCCTGCCACCACCGGGACCCCCAACCCCCCCCCAAGGCTGCCAGAGCTCCAGGAGCACTTGGACAACGCTCAGGCCCAGGGTGGGAGTGTCAGGGTGGCCTGTGCATGGCCAGGAGTAAGACTCAGTGGTCCTGGTGGGTCCCTTTCCACTCTCAGAGCTCAGCCACCATCATCCCCCGTGTCCCCCAGGCTGTGGCAGTGCCCAGCTCACCCGGGGTCTCCTCTCCCTCTTGCAGATACAGGAGTGGGGCCCCTTTGACCTCGTGATTGGGGGGAGCCCCTGCAACGACCTGTCCATCGTCAACCCAGCCAGGAAGGGGCTCTACGGTAGGAGAGGGCTGGGGCTCCACAGGGGTGGGGCTGGATCCCACTGCTGGCCCCCCAGGGCTGACAGAAACCCCCAGCCCTTAACCCCAGCCCCTCCTCTCTCCTCACAGAGGGCACTGGGCGCCTCTTCTTTGAGTTCTACCGCCTGCTCCACGAAGCCCGGCCCAAGGAGGGCGACGACCGGCCCTTCTTCTGGCTCTTTGAGAACGTGGTGGCCATGGGGGTGAGCGACAAGAGGGACATCTCACGCTTCCTGGAGGTCAGTGCCTGCCTGGGGTCACTGCCCTGCAGCCCCATGGACCCCCAGGTCCCGCCCCTGCACAAGGGGCTGCCCAGCTCCCCTGACCTCTCCCTCTCTGCCTCCCTCAGTCCAATCCTGTCATGATTGATGCCAAAGAAGTGTCTGCAGCGCACCGGGCACGGTACTTCTGGGGGAACCTGCCCGGCATGAACAGGTTGGTGAGAGCAGAGCCTCTGGCCTGGCTCTGGGAGGGTGGGCTGCACTCCTGGGTCTTCCCTCGGCCCAGATGTGGATCTGAGGGTCCCCTGACCCTGGTCAGTGCTGGGTAAGAGTAGGGGTCTCACAAAGAGGTGATGGCACACCCTAGAAACCCATGGTGGTTCCCCCATAGGAGTGGCTGGTCCTGTCCCAGCTCTCTGGTGCTGGAGGGGTGGCACCAAGCTGTCCCTTGTGTCCTTGGATGTTGGCCATGGTGACCCACGGCTCGTGGCCATGGATGGGCTTCCATGGGAATTGGCTGCTTCTTGCCCATCCCCTGCCACAGACCCCCAACACAGCCGTGGGCACCTTGCTACCCCCACAAACCCCAACTGGAGACCTGCCCTGCGTCCACAGTGGGGGGACAGTATGGGGACACAGCGCTGCCACCCCCTGCCCACCGTCTCTTCCTCCCAGGCCACTCGCGTCCACTGTCAACGATAAGCTGGAGCTGCAGGAGTGCCTGGAGCATGGCAGGATAGCAAAGGTCAGCCAGGGCTGGGTGGTGAGGGGCTGAGGGGCGTGCCTGAAGGGACAGGAGGGGGGTTCTAGTGCTGTCACCAGCAGTCCCAGGCTCCCTGGGGTGCAGGGTGAGGGTTTCAGGGGGGATCAGGGTGGCTCCCAGGGTGGAGGTCATCCACCCGGCGTGTCGGGGGCTCCACCCCCACCCCAGCCTGACGCGCCTGTGCCTCTTGCAGTTCAGCAAAGTGCGAACCATCACCACTCGCTCCAACTCCATCAAGCAGGGCAAGGACCAGCACTTCCCCGTGTTCATGAATGAGAAGGAGGACATCCTGTGGTGCACGGAGATGGAGAGGTACCGCGGGCGCCGGGCCGGGGCCGCGGTGCCAGGTCCTGCCCGCAGCCCTGACCCCTCCCCATCCCGTGTCCCGCAGGGTCTTTGGCTTCCCCGTGCACTACACGGACGTGTCCAACATGAGCCGCCTGGCCCGGCAGAGACTGCTCGGCAGGTCCTGGAGCGTGCCGGTGATCCGCCACCTCTTTGCGCCCCTGAAGGAATACTTTGCCTGCGTCTAGAGATGGGCAGGAACTGGTCACACGGAGCGAGTCGGAAACAAACCCATCCACGCCAAGAGAAGTGAACACACGGAATGAGAGAAGAGTCAGCACCCAGAAGAGAGACGGGATTTTGCAGCCCGACGGGAACCCAGCACACGTCTCCCCGAGCAAAAGGGGTCAGTGTCCTCTCCGGAATTTCCCAGGATCAGCTTTAGCTATTTAAAAACAAAGAAAAAAACCACAAGAAGCAAACAAACAATGAAGACCACGAAAGCAAACAACGACGAAAAAAAGAAAAAGAAAAGAAACCAAAACCTTTTTTTTTGGGGTAACCTTTTAATTTTCCGCTCTTCTGGCTGGGTTTTCCTGTCGGTTTGGTTTCCCACTTCTTGGAGCAGCGGGCGAGATGAAACGCTGTCGCCAGTGCCGCTCTCGGAGAGGGGGAAACGGCGGTGGGAAAGCCCAGTTGGGAGGGAGGCGGAGGCAAAGGAGACCCGCTCTGCTCCGAGACCCGCTCCAAGACCACTCCGCTCCGTCCGCGCCAGTGCCGGCCCGGCCCCGGCAGCGCTCGGCGGCTCCAGTGCCCGGCGGCTGAGCCTCGCTCTGTTCCACCAGCACCGCTCTCCGGTGACATGGAGCCAACCCGGCAGGGAGGCCGGGAACACACACACCACACACACACCTTTTCTACAGTATTTTGGGTGCCTACCACACGGAAACCTTGAAGAGAGCAGATCCTAGAAGCCGCTGTTACCTCTTGTTTACAGTTTATATATATATGATAGATATGAGATATAGATATATATATATATAAAAGGTACTGTTACTACTGTACAACCTGACTTCATAATGGTGCTTTACACAGCGGGGTGAGTCGAGACATCAGCTTCCACGTTGCCTTACGTGCCGGGCCTTTCCGAGCGAGCGGCAGGGCCAGGGCGGCCGGGCGGAAGCGTCTCCATCCCGAGTCATGCAATAACCTTTTTCTGTCCCGAACGGAAGCGCCTTGGCGGTGCCCCCCTGCCCCGCCGGCGCCACCCCACAGCGTACTGGTGCTCTTCTGCGTACGTGGCGTCCGGCAGGGCCGGTGCTGGGTGTCCCCCGGTGCCCCGGCAGCAGCGGGGGGCTCCTGCCCCCTGGCCATGCCCCTTGCCGCGGGTGCTGCCCGCCGGGGTGGCGGGGGCACGGTGCTTGCGGACAGGCTCTTGCCGAGGGCGGTGGCGGGGATGCCAGCAGGGCAGGGGGGACAGAGCGGTGCCGGAGCGTGGCCGGGGCGTTTCCAGCATGGCACGGGGATGGCTGCGGGTCCCGGACCCTGGTGCTACATCCGCGGGGCCGGGCTGGCGGCAGGAGGGCGATGCCCCGGTGAGCCGGGATGGGACCCCGGCAGTGTCACCGCGGCCACCGGGCCATCGCCCCCCTGCCCACGCGTGGTTTGGAGCGAGCGTGTCCCCTCGGTGCCCTACGTGGGGTGGCCGTGTGCCCCGCTGGGGGGTGACGGCCGCCCGCAGGGACACCATGGCGGTGGCAGTGTCGGTGTTGGCAGCCCCAGCCGCAGGGGCTGTGAGCGGAGCGCGGGCAGGTGCTGGCTGTGCGGTGGATGGTGCTACTGGTCTGGAGGCCATGGTGCCGCGGGGCCCGGCCCGGTGCAGCCCCAGTGCCCGCGGGGCGGCTGGACCTGAGGGGGCAGGGACTGGTGCTAGGGCACGGGGAGGCTCCCGGAGGGCTCGGCCCGTCGCTGTCTCTTCTCTAACTGTGAAAGGTGCGGGCTCCGGGGCCGCGCTCGCTGCGGGGTGCTGGCTAATGGCAGCGAGCCGCGGCCCGCGCTCTGCGGTGCTGGGACCGACGGCGGCGGGGCTGGCAAGGGGCGACGGCAGGGCCCCCACCTCCCCTCCCTCCTGGTGCTACCGGGGGCTTGGGGGCCCCTCTGTGGGTGCGGGGGGCATGGGGAGCTGAGCTGGTGCAGGCGGCCGCGGTGGGGGCACCGCGGGGCCTGGCTTTACCCCGGGGAGTGAAAGCGATGGCGCCGGTCCCGGGCTCTGGGCTCCTGCTCGCTCCCGGGGCCGGATGGCACAGGTCCTGCCTGCTGCTGTGTGAGCCTGCACGGCCCCACGACCCCGTCTGTGGGGCTGGCATGGCCCCGGGCGTCCTGTGTGGGGCACGGTGGGCACTGCGGGTCCTGCGTGGCCCTGCAGCACTGCTGCAGGTCCTGCATGGCTCCGTGCCACCAGCTGTGGGTTTTGCATGGATCCATGGCGCTGGCTGTGGGTCCTGCACAGCCCTACAGACCTGGGTGTAAGTGCGGCATGGCCCTGCAGTGCTGTTTGCAAGCCCTGCAGTGCTGGCTGCAGCCCCTGCCCGGCCTATCCATGGCAAATGCGGGTCCTGTGTGGCCCCATGGCACTGGGTGCTGATCCTGCGTGGCCTTGAGGTGCTGGGTGCTGGTCCTGCACGGCCCTGCGACATTGTTGGCAGGTCCTGCACGGCTCTGTGGCTCTGGGTGCTGGCCCTGCGTGGCCCTGCAGCTCCGGGTGCCGGTGCTGCTCCGTCCTGTGGCACTGTTGGCAGGTTCTGCATGGCCACGTGCTGGGTTTGGGGGTCCCGGTGGACCCCCGGGGCCACCCTGGCCCAGCCCTGCCCTGCAGTACTTCCTGGGACCCCCTTGGCCCTGCTGCACCTTTGGGGGCTGGGTCCCAGCAGGTGCTGTGGCGCGGCCCGGTGCGGTGTTGGCACAGCCCAGCCAGTGCCGGTGGGAAGCAGGTTCCTGCTGGGAACAGGTGCCGGTGGCGGTGGGGACCGTGGGGATGCCTGAGGCAAGAGTTCAGTTTTTAACGTACCCGACTCACGTCTTTTTTTAAAAACAACCAGATAAATTCTGTTGCACAGCCCTAGATGAAAACTCAAAACAACACAGCAAGGCCTAAATTCCTTAAGATCCGCCGAGGGAGTGGGGACAAACACGGTGCTAAAACATTTTATTAAAAATATATATTGTTAAATTAAGTCTGCTGTCCGGACAATGACTGTTTTGTTTCTCGTAGTGGAGTTTCAAAGAGCACTATTATTTTACTCTTATATATTATTATTAAAAAAAAAAAACAAAAAAGAAAAAGGCATTTTAACTTTGTACTTGAAAACTAAACGACAGATTTCATGTGTTTTAGCCTAGACATTGAAGTAGCTGACGCTTAACTATTTGTGGGAATCATGTACTCATCATCCCGAGGAATATGCGAGTAGAGCTGGTACCCTCCTTCCTCCCTTTGATTTGGCTCCGCCGCCACATTCCCGGCGCCGCCGCGGCCGCCCCGGCTGCTCTCCCTCCCCTTTTCCCACCCCGAGCCCAAACCCCCTGGTTTATTTTCTACTTCTCTCTCGGTTCGTTGCCCCTGTTTTTTGTTGGTTTGTTTTTTTAGGGTCGCTTCTCTATTTATTGCCGCTGAACTGTGCATTTCACGGCCGGAGGTGCCGCGGGCGCCCGGCGCTGTTGTATCTGTGTGAGTATTGCTCGTGACATAGCTGTTCTGAACTAATAAAGGTCAATGCGTGCAGCAGATGTAGAAAGTCTGTCCGTCCCGCTTCCATCCCATCCTCCTTTTCTTTTTCTTTGGTGCCCAGAAGAGTATAATACAGACAAGCTCCTTTCTAATGTACTTGTGCTGGAGAACACTTGAATAAATGTCCTGTTTTGTGCAAAAAAAAAAAAGAGAAAAAAAGAGGAAAAAAAAAAAAGAGAGAAAAAAAGCCTCCCGTGTGGTTGTGTGGTCTGTCTGTTGTGGTGGGGTGAGGTGAGGGGGGGGTCCTGGGGGGTGGGCAGATCCCAGCACAGGTGTTGGGATCCAGGTGCTGATGGGGTCCTGGTGAAGGTGGGGCGCTGGTGGGACTCTGGTGCCTTTGGGGGCCAGAGGGGCAGTGGGGTCCCAGTGCAGGTGCTGAAATCCAAATGTGTGATGGGGTCCCAGGGGGTGGAGGAGATCCCAGCACCAGTGATGGCATCCAGGCAATGGTGCGGCCCTGGCAGGTGCTGGAATTCAGGTGATTACGGAGTCCTGGAGAGCAGAGGGGGCCCACCCCTGAGGTGATTGGGTTCCCAATAAGTAATGGGGTGCCAGGGTGTCCCAGTTTGGTGTGGGGGCTCTGGGTTGAGCCCAGCTCCCTTTGGCTGTGGGGGCCTTGGCTCCTGCAGCCCCAGGGTTTGGGGATGCAGAGCCCCAAAAGTGGGAACCCCCTATTTCTGGCCCATGAGCTGTGGGTCAGCAAACTGCCCTGTGCAGCTCCTGCCTCAGTTTCCCTGCCGGGTGGGCAGTAAGACTCCTGGGGCCTCCTCCAGTGCCAGCCCCCAAGGCAGTGGGGTCTGGAGCATGGTCCAGGGCATGATGGGTGGGCGAGCAGTGGATGTGACAGATATGACAGCTCGGGGGGACCTGTGCTCTGCCAGGGAATAGTGCCACAGGGTGCTGTGCCAGGGTCTCCAGGCTGTTGGGGGCCATGGTAACCTCACAAAGGACAAAAAGATCAAGTGCTGGTGCTGCACCTGGGCTGGGACAGGAAGGGATTCAAGAGCAGCCCTGGGAGAAGGACACGGTGGGTGAGAGGCTGGGCACAGCCCAGCTCAGAAACCCCCCAGTCCTGGGCTGACCCCCCAGCGTGGGCAGCAGGAAAGGGGGGATGGTGCCCCTGTGCTCAGGTGAGACCCCGCCTGCAGAGCTGCCCCAGCCCTGTCTCCAGCACCGTTAGGGCCACAGGAGGGAGGAATTTATGACAGGAATGTGCTAATTCCAGGCCTGGAAGAGGCAAGATCTGGTCAACACATCCTGGTTTAACTCTCAGACAAGATTTTCCCACCGTGGCAGTGTGGAAAGAAGCTGCTCATACACAAATCACAGTCAAACACCATCCCAGGTTATGGACAGAAAGCAGCTGTGACCACCAATGGCTACCCAAGCCTCCCAAATCAGTCCTGTGGGTACCTGGAACTGGGACTGCATGAACTGGTGCTGCTGCCCAGGTGTGAGGAAGATAAATTCAATGATTTTATACCTGGGAGGGGCTAACAAAGCTTGGGAAGAAGGATGTGCCACTGGGAGCGGATACTGAGCATGAAGAACTCACCAGCCACGAGGAGATTTGGCAGAAACCCCAAGATAAGGAGGAAAGTGATAAAATCATCTCAGGAACTGTGCTGAATCTGCCCCAGCAGGGGAAAGGGTAACTCCAGCAGGGACAGATTGCGACCACTGACTCTTGGCCCAGAGACCCCAAAGAGGAGAAAGACTGAGTGTGGGACTAATAGCATGAGAAGCAAAGGATATATTTAACCAATGGAAGGTAGACTACTAATTAATAAGGGAATTGTATAACTTGTAGCCAATGAACACCAATTCCATTCTTCGCTAAAATGTATAAATAGTGAAAAGATTTGATAGTTGGGAGAGGGCTTTGTGGATTTGCCATCCAGCCCCTCTTTCTGTGCAGAGCTACAAACCAGGCTGACCACCTCACCACTGAGGAGCCTGAGGTGAGGAAGGAGCAAGGGGACACTGCTGGATCCACAGGTGGGACTCTCTCTCTCTCCCTCTCCACTTTTCTATTTCTTTCTATCTATCCACCTCACATTTATTCTTAAGTAAAATCCATATTGTTGACTTTGGCATAAGGTCTCATTTGCAACTTAATTCAGGCAGAGGCATCTCCCACTAATTGGAACTTAAGAGGGCCAAACAGCACAAGGCCCCGGAGCTGCTCCAGGGCTGGAGCCCCTCTGCTCTGGAGCCAGGCTGGGAGAGTTGGGGGTGCTCACCTGGAGAGGAGAAGGATCCAGGGAGAGCTCAGAGCCCCTTGCAGGGCCTGAAGGGGCTCCAGGAGAGCTGGAGAGGGACTGGGGACAAGGCATGGAGGGACAGGACACAGGGAATGGCTTCCCAGTGCCAGAGGGCAGGGATGGGTGGGATTTTGGGCAGGAATTGTTCCCTGGCAGGGTGGGCAGGCCCTGGCACAGGGTGCCCAGAGAAGCTGTGGCTGCCCCTGGATCCCTGGCAGTGCCCAAGGCCAGCTTGGACACTGGGGCTGGGAGCAGCCTGGGACAGTGGGAGGTGTCCCTGCCCATGGCAGGGGTGGCACTGGGTGGGCTCTGAGGTCCCTTCCCACCCAGATCTGTGACTGTGATGACCAAACGTGAGCAGAGCTGTCCCTGTGCCCAAGGGCAGCGTCGCTGCAGTGGGACCGAGCCTGGCTGGAGAAGGGCCCAACAGGGACATGACAGGGACAAAGACCACACGCTGCCCTGTGGAAGGAAGAACAGTGACATGGGCTGGGGCAGCTCTGTGGGAAGGACCTGTGGGTCCTGGCAGGTACAGAATGAACACGTGCCCCCAGTGCCTTTAACACAGGGGAGACACCAAAGCCCGGGAGACACCAAGGTGCTCAGTGGACAGGACCTGGCAGAGTCAGGCAGTGCCCAAGGACAGGGTGGCACAACTGGGATGGGATGGGATGGGATGGGATGGGATGGGATGGGACGGGACGGGACGGGACGGGAAGTGTGTATTAGGATGGGGATGAAGCAGTAAGTTCCTGCCATGACCCAGCCCCCTGTCCCCACTGCTGCACCAGATCCAGCACCACGGGCCAAGGGCCACATTGGTCACTCCAGGTGTCCAGTGCCACCAGTCCTCCCGGCTGCTCACAGGGGATAGAATGGGGACAGCACCGTCATGTCCTGTCCCCACACACCAGGAGCCTGAGGCCACCGATGGGCTGTGCCAGGAGCCCCTGAGGGCTGCCAGGACAGTCCAGGGGACACTGGGCTGGCTGCTGATGGGATATCAGCACTGCCAGATGTTACTGGACCGTACTGGCTACTACTGGGCCGTGCTGGGCTGTACTGGGCACCACTGGGTATTTCTGGTCACTCCTGGGTGTTACTGGGTACTGCTGGACTTTACTGGGCATTCGTGCATGTGCTGGGCTGTACTGGGAAGGCCTTACGGGGATGTCGTGGGTGCCCACGGGGGGGCGATGGGATGTCCTGGGGGTGTCGGGGGAGCCATGGGGGACCACTGGGTGCCACGGCGGGGGTCGAGCAGGGGG
>WEKY01032824.1:9882-39839 GCA_013390045.1 Picathartes gymnocephalus
AAAATTTAAAAGAACAAAGAAATAACTGAGGCTTGCTTTTGTACTTAACTCATTCGCCAACATTGTTGTTAGAAGACAAAACAGAGATTGTTTCATCATGGAAAATTCTAACAGGTTCAAGATGTGCAGCTCTTTACCCGGTCATGACCACCAGTCACTCGGGTCCTATTAAAAATTACCAAAACAGATTACTTAACTTTAGAAAATACTGTTTGATGACACAAATTCATGGGGTTTGTAGCTGAAAAGAACCCAGATCAAGGACAATGTCATAAGCATGATTCCTAGGATTGCCACAAGGAAGGGGGGAAAAAAAGGGAACCCTGCACTGTATGTTTTCCCATCTCCCCCTGTTCACTGTGTTGTTCTTGCCTCTCAGTGTTTCACACAGTCCCCTTAAATCTTGGTCTACATTTACCCACAAACAGTGTAATTTTTTTCTTTTTATGCCAGTATATATATTTAACAATTTCATGCCAAAACCCAGGTGCTTTTCCCTTGCCAAAGTGCACAGGTGCCAGCACAATTGGGCATTATTTGCACAAACAAAGCTCCCAGTGAAGCCAAGGGCTGCCCTGGGTGCCCCAGGAATGCTGGTTTGGCTCCGGGGTGCTTGGATTACCTCCCTGTGTTTGCACAGCACCGAAGGCAGGGTCACTATTCATTTAGAAAAGCATTTCATATACCTAATTTTAAGAAACATCAGAAACTACTTCACAAAAATATGTGCAAGTGATATGATGGAGACAGATTAAGCCTTGACAACCAAATTCTTAAAGCAACATTTTGCAGATACGTATTTGTGCCTTTAGAATGTTTTATTGCCGTATAGCTCTTGCTAAAGAAACCTAAGCCCTCCAGACAGGCAATACAGAGCTCTTTCAAGTGCCATTTAAAAAATAAATTTCACTTACAGCAGCAAAAAGTATCACCAAAGCAATGCCATTTTCACACTTGCATCTCTAACTGATGCAAACTTAAAAAATACTAGGTACTAGGTAGGTACTAGGAAGGTACCAAAAGGACATTCTCTGAGTCTGCCCTTCTCACTTCTTCACCTCCTACAAAGTTACGATGCAAAACCCAAATTCACTTCACGAAACATTTTATGTATTTTCTTTGCGCATTTCAGCATGTGTATTACACTAATTTGTAAATTATTTTCAGTTTGGCCTCCCTCAAATTAAACTTTGCTCAGCACCAGCCTTTGGCTGAGCTACCTCCACTTGAGCAATCAGTGGAACAAGTACAAACCCCAGAGCACTGGATTTCTGGCACTCAGCGGGTAAGGGCACTTTAGTCTGCATTTTTCGGGAATAAAAGCCCTGAAGAAATTTTCTAAGGCTAATTAAGATCCCAGACAACAAAAGCACAGACAGGTTTTACAAGCACATTAGTTATACAAGCAGCTATATTTGAGTTTGAGAGGTTTAAGCAGTGTCACTGACAACTGGCCAAATCCCAGTTTAGGACTGCCGGAAGACACAAAAACCACTTCCCATGATAAAGCAAACTCCCAAAACAGACACAACATTCCAAAGGCAGACGAGCTTTCTGATAGCCTATCATTTTGTCACTTTGCACAGGAGAAGAGGAGCTTCGACGTTCCCTTTGGCCATCCAGCTCCACCTCCTAACTCAGACAGTTGCCAACAGTTTTTATTGTTTCTGAAGTGGAGGTTAGCTGGTAACAGGCTCAGTGTCTGGGAAGAGATGTCCTGGGTATCTGTCTTCACTTCTGAAATAATACATATAATTTTGTACTTGTTCTGGCATTCAACTGTAATACACCAAACAATCAAAACCCTCTGTCTGCTCTAGCTCTGGTTCCAGTCACACGCCCTGGTCCTTAGAGGCCCAGAGAGCTTTAAGGTTAAAACAGAAAACTCAATTAACTCATCATTAAATAAGGGCAAATTAGGATGACTTGTCTTGGGAAAGGCTACACACACTCTGATTTTCTTAAGCTTGCAAAAAAAAAATTGGACTCGTGAGCAACTAAAAGATGAATTAAAAGCTCTGAGATTCAGCAGAGGTGTGCCAGAGAAAAAGAAATCTCAAGTTCTGAAAAGTCTTGGCCTAAAGCTGCAACCCAAAAATGGATTGGATAAGATCTGAGCTCAAATTGATCATCAGCAGACAGAAAAATATTCTCCGAAGGTGCAAATGAATAAAGCAGGTCACAGAATTTTACATACAATTATCGTTTATTGAACAAATAAAATACAAGGTGAGCAGCTTCACAGCTGTTCAAGTAGTTTGCACACAAAAACCTCTGCAATACCGGGCATAAACTTCAGGACAGCACCCAAACCACGTGAACTTGGCTGGCTCTTCCCAGCCTCAGGTGAGGGCACAGGGGAGCAGGGAATTGCAGAACAGCAAGCGCTCTAGAAAATGCCACCTCTCAGGAAAAAAAAAAAAAGAATTTTAATCAGAGAAGAAGCAGGGACTGAAGTAAGAACAATCACGAAGTTTAGGTATGTAGAGGGCTGTGGCACAGAATAAAAGAATCCGTTCTCTGTGGCTGGAAGGGCACTGCAATGGCAGCACAACACACACGTGGCAGGAGATTTGCTGATAGCGAGGCCAGGGAAGCACCAGAACACGAACTGGAAACCTCTGCCCTACAGCCCTTTTGGCAAATGGGCAACCAGCGGCAGAGCTGAGCCACGGGAACAGACCTGAGCACGTCCTTCCTCCCTGCCAGCCCTGTAACTAAAAAATGTAAACTTCTGTGCTGCCAAGGGTTTTGGAGGTTTACCTTTCTAGTGTCTGAAAGGACTCCAGCAAGTGCTGTTTACCCTGTGGTTTCTCTCGGGTTTTCCCTCCTTGCCTATCACGTTACGTAAGCCCAGCTTTCAGAAACATCAGACCTCCCCGGCAACACCTTCCTGTATTTTTTATCTTATTCCTAATATGTGGAAAACCACTTTGCCAAAGGCCAGTGTCCACAGAGGAGACAGGCGAGCCCTGCAGAAATCATTGCTATTCGAACACACAGACGAAGGACCGCACAAGATCCCCGGGAGACTTCTGGACGGTTCGCAGGGCGCAGCCTCCTTTCACCGTGCCCCAAGTGCCCTCCTCCTTTCCCCATTGGCCGCGCACCTGGGCGGGCACAGCCTTCCCGATCCTCCTACCCCACATTGCCCATCCAGCTCGTTCCCCACGCCCAGCCCGCAGTGTCCAGTACAGGATCTGTTCCCAAAGTCTGCCACCGCCACTGCTCAAGACCCTGAGGGCTCCTCCAGGTGTTTGTGAGGGCACTCGCAGCCGTTTCTGCCATCCCTAAGGGTAACAATCCCACTGCCACCTTACCCCTTCCAACAAGGAGGCTGCTCCAAATGCAACTCTGTCTTACTTCACCCACAGCGGACACGTCTTTCTGTCTCACCCAAAGCAAGGAAGGGAAATATTCTGTCAGCCCAACCACCACACTGGGTCACTGCCATGAAATAAGGTGCTTTCTAAATCCCAAAGGATTATTTAGCACTTCACAGTATGAGCATGTGACTGTATTTAACTCCTATGCTCAGCAAAGGCAACATTTTGCACTGCGTGATTAATCAGGGTTTAGTTCAGCTAAAACCAGCTAAGAAAAATAAAAATCATCAAGTTTCTATGAGGTTTGGTCTTTTTGAAGACTCAAGAGTATGTTCATTGCACATCAGCCTATTTTTTTTTTAATGCAAAGCATGTTTTAATATAAACATCCAGATGATAGAAAGCTTTGTAACAGTAAAAACAGATCAAAATGTTCAGATCTACTTTACAAGATTGCAAAGCCAAACACTGAGACCAGGCTTGAAAACAGCATCTCTTGTCATACAATCAAAATATTGTATACACAGAACACAGCTTGATGCTTCTAGAGTTCACCAGCATAACACCCAGTTTGTCAAACCAGCATTAGAATTTTTTTTCAAGCTGCACGTGAAAAACACAAATTCACCCACAATGATAAGTGCTTCCATCCTACAGACATCTTGCTGAGGGGCAAAAAATTGCCAAATGCCATGTTTTGGAGAGCGATATGAGAGTGCAAGGCAACCTAAAATATATATATATAAATCACACTTTAAACTTTGGCCAAGACTTCAAACAATTAAGCAGATTTCTCCAGGTATCTCTCCTCAAATATTCCAGCTTAGTTGTTCAGTAAGTACAGAACTTTATTTCCAAGTATTCCAAGACTGGAAAGTCTTCAAAATCATTCTGTATTTTCTACAGAGCCATTATAATTTAAAGATACAGCTATGTTTTAACAGTCAAGTCCTCTTAGATAAAAGGAACGAGAGATGCTTGCTTCAAGAGCAGGCCTTCATCACGCACATTTCAACACCCCCTTGGAGCCGTCAGCAGCCAGACTGTAAGAGCCACGTTTTCAGAAGGACAGGATGGTCTTGTGAATGATTTCGATGGACTCTCTGATTTCATCCTCCCTGATGACGAGGGGCGGTGCCAGGCGGATGATGTCACCGTGCGTGGGCTTGGCCAGCAGCCCGTTGTCGCGGAGCCGCAGACACACCTTCCAGGCATCACAGTCTGCAACGGGACAGAGGCACAACATCAGCAGGCCACTGGGGACATGCCCAGCACAGCAGCAGAGGTGCCACACCTGCAGTGCTGTTTGCCAGCTGGCAGAGAGATGATGCAGGGGGTTCACAAAGGGAGAATCACAGAATCACAGGGTTGGAAGAGACCTCCGAGATCACCGAGTCCAACCCAACCCTGACACCTCAGCTAAACCCTGGCCCCGAGTGCCACATCCAGTCTTGTCTGAAACACATACTCCACCCCCTCCCCAGGCAAACCATTCCAACACTTTATCACCCTTTCTGTAAAAAAACTTTTCCCAATATCCAGCCTAAATTTCCTTTGGCCCAGCTTAAGACTGTGTCCTCTGGTTCTGTCAGTTGCTGCCTGGAGAAAGAAACCAACCCCCACCTGACTGCAGCCACCTTTCAGGGAGTTGTAGAGAGTGACAAGGTCACCTCTGAGTGATGAGGTGACTCAGAGCAGCTCCCCAGAATCCACACGGAGTGGAAATGCGCCAAAGCTGCCCTTTGCCTCACAGTTTGTCTCAGCACACAGAGTTCTGCTCCTGCACAGCTCAGTGCTTGTCTAGACTTCAAAATAAATTTGCAAAGGAGAACCATGCAAAGAGGAGGTAAGGGAACATGTGGATAGGACTTCAGACAAGGTTATGTTTATGTAACCTGGATTTCAGCGCATCATCTTGGAAAATGACACCATCTTCCTGCAGCACTTTATCCCTTGATATTCAGATTTCTGATATAATTCAAGGTGTTAATCCCTAGAAACTTGTTCTCCATCATTAACTTTTTTCTTCTTTGTACCCTCCTGTATTCATTGTACTCTTCTAACTATTCTGGAAACAGCTAATCCCAGCCAATCCTCCCATAATCTGGCAGGAACTGGTGTTCCAGATGTGAAGAGTTTTTTTCCAATGAGGAGAGATAAAGGAATTTGTTGGGAGGCAGATTCACTGTCAGGTTTGAACATTAGCAAACCATAAAAGAGTTCAAATAATTTAAAAACAATTGTTCAGTCTTTCTTAGTTAAAACCCCCCTATTTTTAATGGCTCACAATAACTTAAATCAATTTTCAGTGGGTAGTACAGTACTATAGCCATGATCTGAACACAGACATCATATCTACATGCCATCCCCCACCTACAATTTAAGTTGAAAAATACTTTTCCATGCTGTGATTGTGCAGTTCATATTAATTCCTCACCTTTGGTTTCCCGAATTACGATTGCATTTAGGAGCCCTCTTCCTCTTACAGCAGTTACAATATTAGATGGAGTCTTCATGAGCTCACTTCTTAGCAGATTGCCCATTACTTCTGCATTTTTTGCCAGATTTTCCTCTTCAATTACCTAAAGAGAATTCATACCTACAGTCAGCTGAAGGGCACTGCATTTGTTTTATGTGCCATGGGGAAGGGATGGATAATGACACTGAACCTGCTCAAATGCAAAAGCTGTTGCAGCCACAGTGTCCCTCCACAGGCTGCAAGTCCCAGCAGGTTGGTATTGAGCCTTTACTCATTTGTGTTTACAAAAAACAATAATCTCCTTGAATGTTTTTTCTAAATTAACTGCTTTTCTTTTGCTGTTATTTACAAGCAAACAGTAAACCTCTGAAGGCTCTTAATCTGTCCAAGTCTGAGTACTGGGTAGTGATGAGGTTTTCTGTGTGACCTGCATCAATGTAGTCAATGAAGCAACCACAAAACAATTGAATTGCACTTTCTGGAAAGGACATTTTAGCTTCTGTTTGAGCTCCAGTTGCAAATACCTGTTCTCAAGCTCACAGAGCAGTAGCCTCTGCTGATATAGTAAAATAAGACAATTTCAAAATGTCTTCATTAAATTAGTGAAGGTATTTGACCAAATTTACTTAATTGCCTTGAAACTTCCCCTAGATAAATTTTATTTTGACATTTAAAATCATAAGAACATAGAAATTAGGACTCATTTCCAATAAAAAACTTTAAAATTTGTTTTATGATCTGTAGATAACCACAACCAATTTTCCATTCTTATTTTAAGCTAGATTTCTACTCGTAGCATGAAAAACAATATCATGTATTTAAGCAAATATCATGACACCCTTTTTAATTTGGATTCCAGATCTCTATCCCCACACACAAACCTCCAGTGCTGCCATTGCCACACGGCAAGCTAATGGATTTCCTCCGTAGGTGGATCCATGTTCACCAGGTTTAATGGTCAGCATAACTTCATCATCACACAGCACTGCTGAGACCTAAATGGGAAGGGCAGCAAATTCACATATTTGAACAGTAAACTTTAATATCTCTGAAGCAAACTTCCCCTCAGGGCTCAGGAAAGGATAAATTTCCAGCCTCTGGTGATAAATTACATTTACATTCCCAGCTCTGTATACAGGAATAGTAGATCTGACAATCCCATAATTAATCCCTTAAATACACTTAGCTAGAGTGGTAACACAACTTCCAATCACAGCTGAGGGGAATTTCTCCAAACTGAATATTATTTCAAGAGTTTAAGCTTCAATATTTGCTTTAACAACTCAGAAATCCTGTCAGTTGGCCAAAATAGTTGAAGGCATTGTAATTTCCAGCCTAATCAGCAGGAATTCAAGTCACTCCAAGAGGATAAAATCAGCCATGCAGGCATGCCAAACAAATGAAATAATGCCAGTTGTTCAGCTATAAAGGTAGTATTAGGTATTCCATTATTTTATTATGTCTCTCTCAAGTTGGACTGTCTGGTCATAAATCATAGCTAATCTTGCAAACAACAATTTCCAAGTACAACAAACATCAGATTTATTGTTCTTCCAACCGGCAGATTTTCACTATTAATGACTAGGGGAAAAAAAAGATTATTCAACAAATGTTTGAATAATTTTCTATTACTTTAAATTATTGGTATTTCTTTGGTACTCACAGGGTATAAACCACCAGAAAGGGCCTTTCCAAGAAGAATTATATCAGGTCTCACATTTTCATGGTCAACAGCCAGCATTTTCCCTGTTCTGGCTAAACCAGTCTGTATTTCATCAGCAATAAACAGAACCTTTAAAAAGAAGAAAAATCCAAATAGAACAGAGAATTATTTTCACTCTCATTTCTAACCCAATTCCAACAATACAATTTTTTTTGAGGTAAGTATCACAGCAATAACGAAGACAACTTTATTAATAATATGTCAATGCCTTCCTCTGAAGGTATGAAAAGAATTATGAGTAGCACTTACAAATTAAGAATCTGAATTCTATTGGAACAGAGATGACTGATTTTTAAATCAGAGATCACTGATAAACATTTTCTTCAGTGTTTCATTCTTGTTACTGATTCTCGGTAGCAGTTATGCACTTCAGCAACAAAGGTCCTGGATAGCCATGGTAATTGGAAACTTATAATGTGGAAAAGAAATTAGAAGTTAAATTAATCTAAAATAAATCCAGCTGAAGAATATTCATTAGAAACTTAAATCAGTGACAATAGTAAGAAATAGCGGAAAATGTGCAATGCTAAGAAGTACTTTTTGGTGAGATACTACCAGGAAACACAAGAAGTATCCCTGCATTATTCCACTGAAACAAAAGGGAATTATTAAATAGCATATGAAGTCCTATACCTTGCATAGAAGGGTGACCTTACAAGATACACCAGTAAGCACAGTGTGTTTGATGTTTAATGTTACAGTGAATTCTCACATTGTGTTTTGTGCAGAGGTCCCTCACTCCTGTGAGATAGCCTTTGTCAGGAACAATCACACCTGCTTCCCCTTGAATTGGTTCCACCATGAAAGCTGCCACGTTGGGGTCTTGAAGGGCCCGCTGCAACATTGGACATAGGGAGAGGAAAGACAAAAAGAAAAAGCTTTTACTCAGGTCAAATATAGAAAATACCTGTAGCAGAACCTGATTCTAGCCCTGGTGCTCTTCCTCAAAGGCTGAGAACAGCATTCCTGTCAGGCAGCTCTCCCTGAGTGCCACTTCAGTTCCAGCACCGTGTCACTGTTGGCAGTGTAAAATCAGCTGCTGTGCTTGCTTGGGAAGGTACAAACCTTGCAAACTGCAAACCCAGACAAGCAGCTTATCAGATCAGTTCGTCAATCACCTCAGAACTACCCTCAGTTTTGTATTACCCCATACAAAACAAACAATTGCTCAACTCGTCCCTTAAAAAAAAAAAAGAACGGAGCCCCTCCAGAACAATTTTACCTTAAATCAAAGTCCACAGGTACATCCCTGCACTATCAAGTTCAAAGAGGTTTAGAAGTCCACGAGGCACAAGAGATTTAATGATTTCCAGCGTGAATTTACTACAGCTTTTCTCTGCATTGCTCCATGAGCTCTAATGAAAGCATTAAATACTTGCAGGTCTCTCACCATGGGCAGCCTGATGCAGGTTCAAACCTGACCAAGCTTTTCCACACTGCAGTTATAACCCACTGAGAGACCTTAGTTTCCCCTAACCCAAATCCACGGAGAAAAGCAGCTCTGTCCCATAATCCCTCAATCTCCAAAGCCCACTCACTTGTATGAAGCAGACCCAACAGGTACAGAGGTTTTTAGTCACAGAAATGATGTACCTAATCAAGGTCACCCCTCCCCAACAGCTTGACAGGATTAATCTCAGGAAGCACAGGGAAATACTGGGAATCACTGGCATTTCAGGAGCTGGTGAAAGTGAAACAGCAGCCTGGCATGGTTTTAAGGATGCTGTGAAACTGGAAATAAACATTTGCAACTGCAGTGAATTGCAGTCATAGAACCACAGGATGGTTTGGGACCTTAAAGCTCATCCCATCCCACTCTTGCCATGGGCAGGGACATTTCCACTATGGAATGGTGGCTGGGAAATTAAACAGATCATGTAGTTTTCCTTTCACATCCTAAAGCATAACTGAAAATCAAAACCAAAGCAGAATTAACACACTCTCCTGTACATACTTACAACAGACACATTCCTTATATATGTCTGCTTACAGATACCTTCATGTCATAGCCCATGTTTCAAAGCATGAACTTCTGATTTGCCTTGCTATTTACCAAAGAGACATTGCAAAATGATTTCTTACAAGAGAACAGCAAATTGTCAAATACCTCAAGAGCTGGTAGATCATTGTATGGGATCAGTTCAAACCCTGGCATGAAGGGTCCAAAGCCATCATAGCTGGATGGGTCAGTAGAACTGGAGATGGCAGACATTGTCCTGCCCCAAAAGTTGCCAGCTGGGAAAAAAAAAAAAAAAAGAAGGGAATTGTTACAAAACTGACCAAGAGCCAGAACACTTTAAAGGACATCACACTTTCCAATTGGTGATTCATTTTAAGATTTCTCTAGCAAGATATTAGCATCCTTCTCTTAATGGTTAGTATTTTGTATTGATGCCATAAATACACTCTGTTGCTATATCAAAAGCACATATCAAAAAACAAAAGAAAATTATACTCTAAGACCTGAAAATGATACAAAATAATTTCCCTAAGTTTTGTTAGTAGTCTGAAAAATTGAAAATAACTCAAATAACATCTTTTTATTTATAATGTTCAGTTTTAATGAACACTTATAAAATGTAGGGGGGAAAATAAACACCATTAATAATTTAAGTCCTAAAAATAAAGTTGCCAGTAAGCCTAAATCAGAAAATATAATTCTGTGCATTTCAAAATTCTAGAAGAACCCATTTACATGTGTAAAAATATTGTGATTTGCACTATTTTACTTAGAAACATCAGTTAAAATGTCCAGGAGCCAACATGTCCATTACCAAGACAATCATGTCCTCATTTTAATATTTAGTTAAACCAAGAGACTCTCACTAATCAATAATAAGGTGCTAATAAGACTAAGGAAGATTAAGGGTTCAAGGCCTTCACAGCTCACTATCCAGCACAGAGTCTGTGTCAAGTTCTCTAAACTGATGTTCAAAGTAATTTCTTAGCTATTCAAAAGAGCTTTTTTCTGCCAAAACAGGGAGCACATCCACTTTACCAAAATGAGAAAACATTTACTAAGTTAATTATCTGAAGAGCAAAATTTAATACATAAAGAAGAGAAAAAAGGAAAAATATTTGTTCAAAGAATTCCCAGAAGAAATTTTAAAAAAAAACCTCCATTCAATCCCAGAAATCATAAAGCAAAATTCAAGTATGCACTGCAATTTATAAATGCTACCTAGTGACATTTATGGCTACTATATGTATCAAGAGTTAAAAATAGTATCTGCAGCTACAAAAAAAAACAAGTCAGTATTTAAATAGTAAGCATTATTCTGGAATGCTTTCTAAAATACAGAACCATTAAACAAAATCAGTATTGACAAAATTGCTTTCTCTATAACCAAAGAATACTAAATATAAGAATTTTTTTTAATTGTATATGGGTTTTTTAACATTTTTTAATTAAAAAATCAGAAGTCTCTTCAGGGCCAGGTAATTTCTCCCTGTTAGAGAGCCAAGCAGAGCAGGCAGGTAAAGGGAGGAAACATCCCAACAGAGAATCAGGGCCAATATTTACTTTAGCAATATTGCTTTTACTTTCATTATATGATCAAGATTCCAGTATGGCTTTACTGGGTTAATGCCAATTTCTCCTGGAAGACCTGGAGAATGCAGAACAAAAGCCCTGGCAGGTGAAGCCAAGAGGGCAGCTTAACCCTATTGTGCAATCTGTGAGAGGTGTGGCACCAGTCTGAGGAATTAATCCACAAAAAAGTTATGTAAGGAACAACAACTCAGGAATAAAAAGTACTGCACTTTAATTGATTAAAAGAGCAAGGAGGACTGGATGTGCTTTTCCTGTGACTTCAAGCTGCCTCCCAACAATCACTCAGTGTCCAGATCCTCAAGTCCTCAATGCATAATACACACTTTACATACCTGCAAAAATGATTTTAGCTTTGTATTTTGGAATTCCCTTCACAGAGTAGGCCCATTTCCGAGCCAGTTTACAGGCAGTTTCTCCAGCTTCCACTCCTAAAACATAACGCAGCACCATTATCAGTCCTGAATATGAAACAGGCCACCAATGCAGCAGAAAATGTTACACAACCATTGAATCTCAGGGACAAGAACTCAAATGGAAACAAAATATTTCTTTACCTGTGTTCATTGGAAGAACTTTGTTATAATTGAACATTTTGGTGACGAACTCCTCATATTCCCCAAGGACATCATTGTAGAATGCCCTGGATGTCAGGGTCAGTTTTTCAGACTGGGCTTTCAGAGCATCCACGATCTTTGGGTGACAGTGGCCTTGGTTGACTGCACTGTAAGCACTCAGAAAGTCAAAATACTTTCTACCTTCAACATCCCACACGTAAACACCTGGGAAAACAAACCTGTGGTCAGAACACAAAATAAAAGAAGACACGGGACAAAAAAGGCTCCTCAAACATAATTAAAGACCAGAGTAAATTTAAATTAAGTGATGATACATGAACAGCCCACAAGGACTTAGAGAGGGTTCAAATGCACCTTTTCATGTTCATATTAACATTAAACCTGTCCACACAAGGTAACAGAAGAAATTAAGTTGCTTGAAAATTTTCTTCCTGAGTTATTCTAGAGATTATCAACACTTAGACCTCTGTTTAGATAAATCATTTTAGAGACACCACAGGTTTTTTTTAGGTGCCCTTATGCATAATGATCCAGCTCTCTAATCAACAATTAGCTTTGTGTCATCAGTGATCTCAATCCCACCAAAAAAAAAAAAAANAAAAAAAAGATGAGGTCAAAATCATTCTGCCATGATCTCAATCACCTACACAGACACACCCCACCTACAACCTCCAGGAAAAACCTAAATAAAACACCTTTTCCTCTTTCCAGAGCAACAGGCAGCGGGTGATAGTTGTGGGCACCGTATTTTGCCTCACGTTCAAAGATGAAATCCGAGGAGGGAGGCCCCTGAATGGTTTTTTTAGGAGCAACTGAGGTAGCAGAGCTCAGAGAGGAATGAAGGCCTCGGCAGAGAACAGCAAGGCTCTGGGAGCGCGTTAGCTTGGAAAGCATGATGGACTTCAGGAATTCTGATACAGATCTGGAGAGGAAAAAATAAAGAAAGTTAATAATTAGCACTAAGAACACTTCAGAAGAAATGTCTGACACGATTGAAGTGGTTTTACTGCCAGGATTACAGGTTCCTCAACTATTTTGCAATTCAGCCAAGAAAGCTTACATGAAGTATAAATTAATGTGGGATTAACATCAAACAAGTTTTTTCTATTCTCTACACTTACACAAACAGAAAAAAAACTAAACTGTGTGACTCAGCAAGTCTATGAGTCAGTTACCTCTTTTTTCCTGTAAGTGTTGTTTTTTCACTGTGTCTTAAAATTCTGATTTACTTATATAAACCACAGTAAGAAAGTTAAGTTCATTAAACTTCTTGTTCTATTGAAATGTCCATTTTCTACCAGATTGTCATCAGACAAATCATGCCACAAATTTCCACAATATTGCCTATCCCTGGAAGTGTCCAAGGCCATGTTGGACAGGGCTTGGAGCAACATGGCACAGTGGAAGGTGTCCCTGCCCCTGGCAGGGGGTGGCACTGGATGAGCTTTAAGGTCCCTTCCAGCCCAAACCATTCTGGGATTCTCTGATCAAAAAACAGACGGAAAGTAAGAGTATGTCAGATACTAATGATCATTACAGCACTCTGTATTTTCCCAACAACTTCCCCTGAATACATAACCTTGTACTGTCACCATCTAGGGACAACCTGAGGGTAGGATTTCATGAGGTAAATGCACTTTGATTTTTTTCTCCATGCCTGCACCTCAGTCAAAATAAAGATACTTCCCAGAGAAGGGGAAGTGAGTTGGCACTTTAAAAGCTGTTTGAGGAAGCTCCTCTCACAGCAGGAACAGCAGAGAGCCAAGAGTTCCCAAAGCTTAGGTTTCTGGCCTCACAGAATATCACACTTACAAACTGATAAAAGGGTTAATCCCCAGAGCAGGATCACAGATCACAACGAGAACTCTGCTTATCAAATGCAGCCTCCCTGTAACACACTCCAGAGCAAACTGAAGAGCTGAGCAGCCTGGACACTGCTGCACCACACTGCAAAACCTACCCAAAATATAGGTATTAAATACCAACAGGAGGATGCAAGGATGGCTTACACAAAGGTGCTGTTATTTCAGGCTGCTTGAAGAGGACAGAGGTATTAAGTCATGGATTTGTCCCTAATTTATTCTGGCAAAAATCCACACCCTGAATGTGTTGCCTAGAACAGAGAGGCATGTTTTTCAGCAGACTCCTCAGATATTACTTTTCTTCTTCTCATTTCTAACCAAAGCCAAAAGGCTTCTTTCTCTATCTATCAAAATCCAAGTGTCTAGGAAGAGTCAGTATTCTCCATTCCAGCAAGAGATGAATGCTGCACAACTCTGGGCATGTTTCCAGCTGTTAAAGATTAGCCCTTTGTGTTAATACTTTTCAAGATTGTTATTCAAGGATTTTGCAAACAAAAAAGACAAATAATTCTCTGTGCAAGAAAAAAAAAAATCTGACAACTCAATATTTCAACCTGCTTAACCCCTAAAATGTAATTGGTCTGTGACATCCTGGCCCCTGGCACACCTCCATGGCAGAGCAGCTAATCCTATCACAAGCTTCTGGATGTTGGAGATTTTCCAGACATTCTTGCAATGAAAGGTACAAAGAAGTTAAACTTTCATCTGCCCTGTATCAGAGGTATCTTTCTGCATGAAGGATCACAGATCCCCAAACTGGAGTTCCTGTTTGACTTCTTTCAGATGGGAAAATATTCATCAGGTTTTTTTAAAAGGGCTTTTTCCTCCATGAAGGGAATTGCCCTGCAAACTGTGCTAGTGAGGCCACATCACTTTAGCTAAGGTATGGAAGATTACATGGAGAAGAGCTGAGTAAAGCTGAGAATCACAGACAAATCTGGAGTTAAAAGGAGGGGAAAAATTTGGGGTTGATGATCAGCAAGACAAAGTGAACAGAAATTTCAAGAAAGAAGAAGGGAATAATAAGGAAAAAACCCTTAAAAATGAAATAAAAAATGCAATAAAATCAAACATTACCAACTGTGAGAAATATGATCGTGCACTGCAGCAGGCAGTACAGGAATCAGAAGCCAGGGAATTACACCAACTGGAAGAGGTCTTGCATCAGAATAGAAAAACCACTCAAAACAGAGCTGTAAAACACTTGAACAGCTTTGCTCAGCAGTTGAGCAAGATTACCCAGACAAGAACCTGCAGACTGCACGGGTAAATTGAATGGCTGTTTATACCTGACACTGAAAAACACCCCAAGGTAAGTGGGGGATATTGTCAAACACATGAAAACACTCAGGTTCATGTTGATAGAGCAGAGAGGAATCGGTGCCACCCTGCAGCCTCTACCAACTGAATCAAAGGGAGAGAAGCAGGTGGGGGACATCAGTGTGGATATGCCAAGCTATCTCTGCCGACCAGTACCACAGCAGGAACAGCTCAGGACCCATGCTGGCAGACAAGAAGAATCGTAGAATAACAGAATCACTGAGGTTGCAAAAGACCTCTGAGATCACCGAGTCCAAGCTGTGCCCGATCCCCACTGTGTCCCCAGCCCAGAGCACTGAGTGCCACGTCCAGTCCTTCCCTGGACACCACCAGGGATGGGGACTCCACCACCTCTCTGGGCAGCCCCCTCCAACGTCAAATCACCCTTTCAGTGAAGAAATTCCTCCTAATGTCCAACCTGAACCTCCTCTGGCACAGCTTGAGGCTGTTTCCTCTCGTCCTGTCACTTGTTATCTGGGAGAAGAGCCCGTTCCCTACCTGGCTACAGTCTCCTTTCAAGGAATTGTAGAAAGGGATAAGGCCCCCTCTGAGCCTTCTTTTCTCCAGAAATAGCAGATCCTGCTCGCCATCTCCCCGCCAAGGCCACGGTCAAAGACATTGCAGAGGCAAGGATGTGGCATCACGGAGCGGGGCTGACACAGGCACACAGGAGGGACGGGCTGTCGCCTCTCCCGCTCCCCGCACAGCGACAGCGCTCCCGGGGCCTTGCCGACGGGGCCGGCTGCGGCGTCCCAGCCGCGGGAAAGAACCGCGGCATGGTGGCCCAGCGAGAAGCAGGAATGGCCCCCGAGGGCGGGACGGGTCGTACCTGGTGCTGCTGGAGATGCCGGAGCGCCCGGAGGTGCCGGAGGTGCTGCCGGTGCCGCGGCCCGGGGATAAGAGGCGGATGTGGCCGCGGGCCACTGTCACAGCTCCTCGCCCCGCCCAGCTCGGATGACGTCACAGAATTTGCGCCCGTCGATTGGCTGTTGCAGCTGATTGGCAGCCACCACCCCCGCGCTGCGGCACCTCCCCTTGGTGCGGGGGCTCCCCATTGGCGGGAGCGCGAGCCAGGGCCCCGCCCGCGGCCTGCCCCCGGCCCTCCGAGCGATTGTTCTGTCCCTACTTCCCTCACAGCCTGCCCCCGGCCCTCCGAGCGAGGGCTCCGTCCCTCCTTCCCTCACAGCCTGCCCCCGGCCCTCCGAGCGAGGGCTCCGTCCCCGCTTCTCTCAGCGCCTTTCCCCGTTCCTCGCCCCGGCACCCCGGCCCTCGAGCGAGGGCTCCGTGCCTCAGAACGGCTCATCCCGTCCCCGCTTCCCTCATCGCCTTCCCCCACCCCTCGCACCGGCACCCCGGCCCTCAGAGCGAGGGCTCCGTCCCCGCTTCTCTCAGCGCCTCCCCCCGGCTCTCGCACCGGCTGCCCCGTTCCTATATACAGAATCACTAGGTTAGAAGAGACCTCCAAGATCAGACCGGGGACTCCGCTCCTCTGCCGGATTAGCCTTGGGAGCAATCTTTGTCGTCACGGAACCCCCCACAAACCCTGGCGGGATGAACACTCAGCGCCCTCCCGCCGCTGTGCTGTCACCGCTCAGCCGCGCTTGTCTCCTCGAGGAAGTCACTGTAGAAAAGGGCGAGCACTGACAAATTGAGAGGAATTGGGAAAACATTCCTGGGAATGGGAAGGGTGTGGGATGGTGGTGGTAACTCCGCTGGCGGCTGCAGATTCCCCAGAGGTGTGATGACAGGTGCTCTGTGTGTGCCCAGCCCTGACCTTTCTCCTCACAGAAGATGTGCATGAGCTTTTTGCGATCTTTTCATATAGGACTAACAGAAAATAATTGGAAGTAACAGCCAAGGATTAACTGATGTTCCTAGGGAGTTTCTCATGGAGCTCCTGTGGCTGATGGTTTTGCCTACACGCACCAATCTCCTCCCCAGTTGATCACGGTCCATCCAGTGTCCCCGTGCCCTGCCCTTCTCCACATGGAAGGACACTGATGGAACCCCGAACTTCAGGCTCTGCTGCCTTGGGAGGGGTGGGAGTCTGGGGGGAGTGAGGTTCAGGAGGGCCCGCTGTGCTCTGAGCAGGAGCTTTGAGCTGGGACCAGCAGGTGAGCAGGGACACGCTGGAATGAGCCAGCACAACCCTGACCTTTCCCCGGGCTAAATTACACCTGGAGAGCGTTTTGTAACCAGAAGATCTGGATGATTAAAGGGAACTGTGAGGTGTGTTTCATAAATACATGCTGGTTTTATCCAAAATAATTACAGACTGGTTTGGGTTGGAAGGGACCTTAAAGCTCATTCCAGTTCCATCTCCTGCCATAGGCAGGGACACCTCCCAGGTTGCTTCAAGCGTCATCCAGCCTGGGCTTGGACACTTCCAGGGATCCAGGGGCAGCCACAGCTTCTCTGGGCACCCTGTGCCAGGGCCTCAGCACGCTCACCGGGAGGAATTTCTCCCCAACATCCCATCTATCCCTGCCCCCTGGCAGTGGGAAGCCATTCCCCCTTGTCCTGTCCCTCCATCACTTGTCCAAAGTCTCTCTGCAGCTCTCTTGGAGCCCCTTTAGGTACTGGAAGGGGTTCTAAGATCTCTCCAAAGCCTTTTCTTCTCCAGGCTGAACAATTCCAATTCTCTCAGCTTTTCCTCACAGGAGAGGTGTTCCATCCTTGTAATCATCACTGTGGCTGCTTCTGGTCTTGCTCCAGCACTCCAGGTGGGATCTCACAAGAGCAGAATTCAAAAGAAAACAAACAATATTTCACTTTTTATAGTATCTGCCTCACTAGGAAGAGCAACAGAAAAACAACCCCTCCCCCCCCCAAAAAAAAAAAAAGCAAACCAAAAAACCCCTCATTCTTAGCAGTGGTGACTTCTGGGTGCCTCTTGCTCTTTGTCCATGAATCGCCCTGACAAGTTTATCAGTGCTGGAAAATAATTTATTTCTTCCACAAAGAAAACATTATATCCTATTTGACACACAGTGAACTTGCATATCTTCACCTCACTAAAGCAAGCCATTTGAAAATATTCCCGAACCTTGTCATATCTTCTAACCAAATTGCTCAAACCTTGGATGTCAGGGAGCACCGCTTATGCCTTTGGAGAACAACGCCCTCGGAGAAAATTTTCCCAATGTGCAGTCAGCTTGATGCAGCGAGGGCTGGGAGGAGAACAGATGATGTTGAGCTCTTTATAAACAGACAGAGAGTTAGGCTCAGTTTGCTAATGTGTTTGTGTCTCCTACTAGCCCAATTCTGCCAGCAAACAGTGCCCTACATCTGCTGCCAAAGATGAGTTCATAAAGCACCAAAAGGTTGTGCCTTAGGTGCTAAATTGGAAAACACATTTCAGAGTCATGACTGCTGAATGAATACACAGTTGTACTGTGCCCAGTTTCTTAAGTCCAGAGGCAGTTATTGTCTAGGAGCTATTGAAACCCCTTTATTTCCAGTTAAAGTTATGATTTTTTGTGAAAAGCCTAAAGTTTTAAGGCTAAGAATAAGCAATGACCTCTCTGATTTGAGTACTACACATTGTTCCAGCTCATTCTGCGCCTCTGTTCCGCTCTGGTGAGATCCCACCTGAAGTTCTGCATCCAGCTCTGGGCTCCCCAGCATGGAAAGGACAAGAAACTGCTGGAACAAGTCTACAGGAGGCCACCAAGTTGACCAGAGGGATGGATCACAGCTCTGCTGTGAGGAAAGGCTGAGACAATTGGGATTGTTCAGCCTGGAGAAACGTTTTGGAGTGACCTAATTGAGGCCTCCCAGTAGCTGAAAGGAGCTATCAAGAAAGATAGAGAGAGACTTTGGACAAGGGCCTGTAGTGACAGGACAAGGGAATGGCTTCCTAGCGCCAGAGAGTAGGTCTAGGTTGGATATTAAGAAGAAATTCCTCCCTGTGAGGGTGGGGAGGCCCTGGCACAGGGTGCCCAGAGAAGCTGTGGCTGCCCCTGGAGCCATGGAAGTGCCCAAGGGCAGGCTGGATGGGGCTTGGAGCAACCTGGGACAGTGGAAGTTGTCTGTGCCTGTGGCAGGGCAGTTTGGAAGTGGATGATCCTTAATGTCCCTTCCAACCCAAACTATGATTCTATGATCTCTGGTGTAAGGGAAAAAAAAGCATAATTTTGTTTGTTGCATACTCACGTTTCTTAAATAGAAACCTTATAGGGCACAGTCCAGTATTTGCAATCCATGAAATCAATGGGATTTTCCCAGGTAAGAAATGTAGGTTTAAGGTTGGATTGTTTTTCACTTTGGCATTTCATTAGCATGGCAGATCACTTATCTGTTAGCTTAAGTCATGCTAATGATGCCTTCTACCTATTTAGCCACAAAAATAACATGCTGGGAGCTACATCCCTTTCATCTTTCATAGACTCAGCTCAAGAGCTGCCCTTTACCTGCCTTCAAATGCTCTTATTCTTAAGCTCACCTCCAGATTGGTTTAGATGCATCCAACCTTGTTGTTTTCGGAATAAGCAGAAAAATATAGAAAGAACAAAGCTTGTCTGAAGGATTAAGTAGCACCTATCGTATAAGGGAAATACACATCTGAAAATGTAAAGAATGCAAACTAAAGATCAACTGAAGTGCTGAATCTTGGGTTCAGCTTTGCTTCATGGAGCTGGAGGCAAACTGCCCTGAGAGGTGATTTCAGAAGCCAGACATGCAGGAAAGCCGCTGATTCCTGTCTGGAAGGAGGAGATTCAAAAACAAGCAAATAAACAAACAAGCAACCCTCAAGCAAGAAAGGGCTTGCTTGCTTTTGGATGCTGTAAGGTCTGAAAGAAGAAGAAATATAGACATAATGTGGAATGCACCGATACTATATGTAAATGTATTTTTTAAAGCTGACACAAACTGTTTTTAAGATGAAAAATTATAAATATGAAATAATTCTCAAACTGGAATCTGATTAATCAAGACCTAAGAGAGAGTGCCTTCAAAGTTCTGTTTAGTATAAGCCTGATCAGTTTTATAAAGGATCAGTGTATTCCTGTTGTGGCTCACTTTCTTTCCGCCTTTGTTCTTGGTACTTATTAAGACACAGAAAATATCTACTTTTCCTCTTTAAACTCTATCAAGTTGGAATTTTAAACCATTCACACTGTGCACAGTAGCAGCTATTACTGTAGATCTTGAGGGAATTGCTCTCAGCTAGATTAAGTATTTTATGTGAATGAAAAAGGGAAAGCCTAATGTGTACTATTTAGTTACCTGTGGATACCTAAAAGCTCCACGTGACAGTAACAAAAATATAGAAGAGAAAATCCATGAAATATTCACATTTTACAGTAATTTGCCCTGCAGAACAGAGGAAAACTCTGACCTACTTGAAGAAAGAGGGTTATTATATTCATTCTGCTAATCCAGAAAATACAATTTGACATGTAAGTAAACCATAAAGTTATAACAAGGAACAAGTTAAGTCATGCCAGTTGTTAGGAGCAATTCCACAGCTCTGTCTCTGGCAGAAATGTTCACTGAAGTCGTTGGGAATTAGGCATGTGAAGAGACTGGGGAATTGCATCCTACTTACTGTGGTTATTTAGAGGTAGAGTAAATAACAGGGAATTGTGTGTCAGTTTGGCTGCACAAGCTCAGCGTGTGCCAGGGATTCACATGCTGCTCGTGAGAGCAGCTCAAGCACTGGTGCCAAGGCAGGATTGCAGAATCCTCACTCAAGTTTAACACTGTCTTAGAAATGCTGCAGGAAACCTCCAGAGTTCCTCAAGAGCTGATGTTTTGCCCCAGTGTTCAATTCTCCAGTGGCAGGGGACAGCTCCTCACCTCAGAGCACAGGCTGGATGTGGAGTTCAGCCAGGCCAGGAGGCTCAAGGTGCGAGTTCATCATTACCTAAAACCAGCGAACATCTACAGAGCTGGCACAAGGACAGTCCCACCTCTCTTCCCACCCATAGCAAAGCCACAAGGATAGAGTTCACCCTTTCTCCTCCTGTTGAAACTCTGCTGCCATTCAGCAAAAATGAAAAATAGGCACTTTTCTGAGCCAAGGGCAGGTTTGAAGGCAAACCTCACAGCTAACATTGCCCTGGGGAACTCAACCTTCAGTCCCAGCCTGATGATGAAGAATATAAAGCTGTTGGAAAATGACCAAAGGAATCTACGAAGATGGTGAAGGGTCTGGAGGGGAAACCATACAAGTGGCAGCTGAGGTCACTTGGTTTGTTCAGTCTGGAGAAGAAGAGACTGAGGGGAGACCTCACGGCACCCTACAGCTTCCTCATGAGGGGCAGAGGACAAGCAGCACTGAGCCCTGCTCTGTCAGTGGCAGGAAGGAGGGAATGGCTGAGGCTGTGTCAGGGGAGGTTTACACTGGGTAGCAGGAAAAGGTTCTTCCCCAGAGAGTGGTCGGGCCCTGAACAGGCTCCCCAGGGTAGTGGTCAGAGCCCCCAGCCTGGCAGAGCTCCAGGAGTGTTTGGACAACACTCTCAGACAGTGTGGGGTTATTAGATTGTTCAGAGTGCCTTATATAGAAAAATGGCTTTCCATGGCCCATGATTGTTATTCTGGTTATTTATTGGCAGTCAAACTCTACATTAAGACATTTCTTGCAGGACAAGAAACCTTAGTCTTTCCTGCAGCACAGCTAGAATATTTCAAAGTGCAGTGTGTCAGAACAGTGCAGCAACAAATTGTAATGCATGCAAAGCAGATCTGCCTCTCAAGTCCACTTAGAGATTTCTCTTTTAGGTCATATTTTTCAAGATAGTTTGGCAAAGCATAGCACAGCCCCCTCAAAATAATGCTGTTTTATTGGATGGGTGTTAGTTAACCCGGCTTAAAGCACCACTAACAACCCTTAGAGCTGATATTCCTTTTGCAATATAAACCCTGAGCTACAGTTCGTACTTATCCTCCCTGATTTGTATGTTGGCTTATTTTACAAAGATTTCCATGATACTCTGTTAGATGACAGCATGGATAACTGAATTACGGAATCAAAGGGATTTAAATTGCTGTCTTCTCTCAGGCTGTGTTCCCCAAGTTTGAACTTACACTGTTATTTTCCTTTGCAGATTAACAATACCTACATCCAGAGCCTTCCACAAATGAGGTGAGACATTTAATTTTTGTGTGGAACCTACTGGTAAATTGTAAGCTCTTTTATTTCTTGAACTTGTAGTTAATTTAATGAGGCTTTGTACACATATTTCTGGTAAGTATCACATTCCTTTGGTATCATACTAGCAAAAAGGCACAAATTGGAGAGAGCTTGGGAAAAAGAACTTTTTTTAGCTTTCCAAAGACAGATTAAAATAACTTTATAGTTGGCATTTTCTAGCATAAAAGTCAAAAATGTTAAAATAAAATCCAAAGAAAATTGGAGTGAGACTTGGTTTAAGTTTCAGGCTTTCAAGTGCCTTGTGTGTGACCTTGCTTCTTCCTTGAACAAATGTATTTTGATTTGGATCCTGAGGACCTGATGCTTCCTAACTTCCAATCCTCATTCTTGGATTTTATCAGGACAGTGATTCCTGGAAAAACTCCTACATGCTCTGCTGACTGAAAATCAGACCCAGATGGCAGCTCTGAGAGCACACAGAAAAAGAACATAAATACTTCTAACTGGGTAATAAGAATAAATACCTTGTCAATTTGGTTAATCTCAGGATTGAGCACTGAACATCTGGATAGGCTTTATCTCAGGAGCTGGGAAACTTCTCAAAATCCCAGCATGACACATCCCCACTGGCCCTGCTGCTGCAGGGTTTGACACTGCTGCCACCAGGATTGCCAACCTTGGTAAATGGTGAGCACTCAGCTCTGACCTCAGGGCTGCTGTGGTCAGCCACTGGACAAGTTACATAAAGCACCAGGTCAGGCTTTAACTTGGCATCACTGAGGTGAAAGATCAGCAAGGTGAACTATTGCATCACCTGTCACTTGTCATTACCCTGGGGTGATGTGCTGGCACTTCCCGCACTTCCCCAGTTAGGACTTTAAATTATCCTTAGATTTTTCTAGAATATTAGATAATTCAGAAAATTAAAGACTTTCTTGATACATCTTAGGACAAAAGAATTTGCTTCCAATCCATTGTTTCCAGACAATTTCTTTCATCATAATTGTTTTCAAAAATCACACACCTTGAGATATGGAAATACAGAAGGCATATTGCCAAAAGGAAGGAATCTTCAGAAAGCAGAAGGATCTTGACAGAAATTAGCTGCTCTTAAACTACCATTTGGCTGTTCCTTAGAATGGACAAATAAACTAGTAAAGAATTTAATTCATTCTTTGCTGTCTGCAGCTTGTCTATCAGACTTGCCTGCCCATGACAGGGGGTTGGTCTTTAAGGTCCTTTCCCATGCAAACTGTTCTAGAATTCATCCTATGATTCCTCAAACTAATGCTCTTCTGGAGCAAGTTCAGTGAAATGGAGCAATTCCTGAATTCACCAATACTTGTGCTTTGCAGGTAATTCCATGGAAGGGACTGGATGAGAAGAAAAGCTGTCAATCCAGTGGCTACCCACAAACACCACGGGAGGTACTGGATGTTGGGACATCATCACAGAACTGAACTCACCTGAGAGGACAAGGTTTCAACTCACCTGACTCTCAGTTTGTTGTGTCAGGTTCTTAAAGACCCACAGATACAAAACTTGACATCTTTTAAGGTTCCCATTTTGAAAAGTTTATGTAATTTCATATATTGTCTCTTTTTTTTTTTTAATGAATGTTTAAGGCATCTTTCTTTAAACAATAGCAGTTGTTTATGATCAGAGCTCCTATAACAAATCAGCATGTGTAGAAAGGAGAAAAATCTTTTATTTGTGTTGATCTTGTACATAGATCTGGTCTTACTCAAAGTGTTTTCAGTCTGTCAGAGGCTGCTCAGTGGCAAACACAAATCTTGAATATTGTTAAAATCCCTCTGCAGTGTTACAGTGCCTAAGCCCCATGGAATGCCACATTTTTAATTACATTTTTCCTGTGGCATTACACAGAACATAGAAAAAGAGATGATCAACTTGAGAAAGAAGCCAGCTTGGGAACTTTTCAGTGTTTGAAGGGAAAAATCTAAGAGAAATGGAGTTTAATATTTCTGCTCCAGTAGAAAGCAGTGGTAGTGTTGCTACAGGCTACAGGAATCACAGCCACCACAGAACAGCTCCTGTGAACGGCATGGTAATGATGCCAGCTAAGAGGATAAAGCAAACCTGTAACAAGCAGCTCATAAATTACACATCGTTATCTTCCCAGAAACTTTTACTGAGTGCACTACCAGAAATGGGGCCCACAACATGAGCTTGCCATGACAACAAAGTGCTGTAGAGGTTTGAGCAAGGTGACTTCAGCTGATACAGGGCCATAGTGGAAAACAAAAATGGAGTTCAGGCCTAGTGATGCAAGAATATTATTATCAATTTTTTGTCAGGAGGATCTCGCCCACCAAATATTTTGCTAGACGTCTTGTCTGCCTGTGAGTTGTAAAGCTGCTGAAAATCAGACTTTGATCCCATTCCTCAGAGGTTTTTGGGACCACAGCAACACTTCTCTTTCATTCCTGAGTCACCAGAGGACACTGGCATGTACCTCTCAACCTCTGCTGCCACCAGGAGGTGAGACTCACACGCTCCACAGTGACCACAAAAATCAGTGATCACATCTCTTCTGCAGGAACTGTTCTGCCAGAAGCAGGGAGAGTCAGAGACCTCTGAGCTCTCTCTGCTTCTTGTCTTGAGTCATCTCGGGCTCTCTCTCTCCATGGTCCTACTTGATCTCAGTGAGGAAAGGGTGGAAAACAAGGGAGTCTGTTCTCCCCTCAAGAACCTGTGTGTAGGTAGCACATATCTTATTTCACGTGTTCTAATAACAATGAGAGAGAGAATAAGACAGAGATTGCTAGGAAGGAAATAGATCTTAGTTTAATTTTCCAGTCATGTATTACACAACAAATCACATTGATTTCCTTCAAGAAAAATGCTTGGTCATTGACATGTCAATAAATACATTTTATCTTTAGTTCCTTGATGTTTTTAATTTTTCATTGTATTCTTCCAACTTTGCAAACCCAACTGCATGAATTGTTGTGGGTATTTTTTCTTAAGTACAGATCTGAAAGTCTGGTTGAATTGACATTTCTAACATTTCCCTGACTGTGATGTCACAGTGTGCCTCCATGTACTTGTTTCATTATCAGGTTAAATGAAGTCGGTTTCCAAAGTGATTTTGTGGTTCTTGGACTCAGAATTGGCAGTAGTTTGGGCAGTTTGACCCCCCAGCTGCTGCTGCCTGCTCACTGCAGGTGCTAAATCACAGAATTGTTTGGCTTGGAAGGGGTCTTAAAGATCACCAAGTTCCAACTCCCTGCCATGGGCAGAGATGCCACCCACTAGATCAGGTTGCCCAGGAATAATGGAGGCTCCTGACTTTTCTGTTCTCTCTGGAGCATTTGAATTCAAAGATCTTTTAATTTAATATAGATGTGGTTTTTTTGCTTTTTACACATAGGACTTACTTGTGATTCCCTTTAACATCTATATTCAGCTGTGAGTAAAGTCAATTTCTGTCTATGCCTGAAAATATTGCACAAATCTTTATTCAGAATTGTTAGAGATAATGGATACTCGGTGGGGCATTTCCAGAAGTGTTACCAGTGCAAATGGGCTCATCTGGGCAATGCTGTTCCCAGGATTGCTTGGAACCTCAGCTGGAATAAGTGCCCATCACCACAACCCTAACAAGAATCACCCACCCAAGCAACCCCCACTCAACAAAGCAGGGAGGGAAGGCTCTGTCCAAAGGCCTTGGAAGCATTTAGCCAGGAAAACTTTGGTGGCCTGGGATCAGAGCCACAAAACCTGCATTCCCATTGATGTGCATCCCCCTTCCAATGCCATGCAGAAGTGCAAGTCATGCAAAATGGGGACCATGACTGCTATATTCTCCAGAAATAACTGTAAAGCAATTTTTGGGAATCTGGGCTCAAAGTGACTAAAGAGAGTGATAGGAAAAAAGAAAGGCTAGAGCATCTTGTATAGGAATCAATATTTCCTGTAAAGTTAATACACTTTTGGCAAAGGTAAAGTTGCTGGCAGAGCAGAGACTTGAAAGGTTTCTGAACAGCAAAAACCACATCTTGAAGGAAGAGACAATTGACACTATTTATTGTGGCTTGTAACATTCCCTGGTTTTTTGCTATGATTTACACCTCTCAAGGAAAAGAAGTAACCAACCATATGAGCATACCAGGGCACTGTCTTTTACCAGGGATCTGAGTACATTGTGGGTAAGCAGCAGTATCGTGCTCTGGGAACCTCCCAGAGTGATAGCAAAGACCTGTTTTTGGCCTGGGCAGTGATGACAATCACAAGTAGGAGGCTATGAATAGTCCAGAGGATTTAGGTCTAGTTAGTCCTAAGCGGAGGCAGAGAAATGGACTAGACCAGCCTGCAGGAATGCCTTTCCCTCCCTGCAGGGCTTGAGCTCTTAACTGCCCACGAGCGGCCAGAAGGGGACACAGAGTTTGTCAGCAGTGGGACCCCATGGCTGAGGCACCTGGGACTGCTGATTGCCTGGCAGACAGGGAGGCAGCTCTGGATGCACCCCAAGCAGCTGAAATGACCCCGATTTTTGTAACTCTAACTTAAATTAGAGTTAAAAGGTTACTTTAATTAACCTCCAAGTAAACACATTCATCCAGCAGCCATGACTTCCAAACCCGTGACCTGAGGTGAACTTTGTGTTCCGTTAATAGCTCTGCAAATCACCGAGAAGAGACTGGGTACCTCCTCTCGATGTGGAAAGAGAAACTCAGGTCATTTCAGCTGGCCCAGGTTTAGGCTTGTGGCTCTCACACCCTTGATCCCTGCAAAGCTGGAAGTCGGGAGGGTGATTTTTGCAAGAGAGGGTTGTCCCATCAATCATCTCCTCTCAGCCAGCCCGGAGGAGAGGAGGTATCACCCTCAGTCACTGACATGCAACACAGGGACCATCAAGATCCACACCAGGTGGGCAAATAGTCCACAAAGCAGACAGTGCTTCATCCAAGTACAATTACAAACAATTGAACAGGGAATAATTAAAAAACCCTTTTTATTTAGACCAACACAAGAGCTAGATAGCATTTATGAGCTAAGTTTTTTGGTTGGAGAGCCAATGTGTACTTTAAAGCATTGTCAGAGACCGAGGGGATACCGTCTGGAATATTGTGTTGTAATAATTTGTAAAACTGCATGAGACAGATTTTTTTAAACCAATTACTTCCCTTCCCTTCAGGGACAGATGAGCCCCCAGCTAAAATTCCTTTTTATTCCGGTGCTTGTAACGATGAAGATGAAATGTGATTTTCCTTCTAACGAATGCTCCAAAAAGCAAAACCAGAAAAAGCATGTGTTTCTCTGTTATGGAAAATAGGTCTCAGCATGCTGGAAATTCTGTGTTTTACTTACTTTCTATCACAAACTCCCCATTTTTAAAGAAATGAATAATGTAATTATTTTCTCAGATTTATGTTTTCTTTTCTGCCTCATTTGGCACTAATGCTGTGTTGTTACAAGAACAACTGTTCTCTGCAAAAAGAATGATCTTTAGACTCCTTATCCAAAACCTGTGAAGTCACTGGGAACGAACTGCAGAGAAAGGCAGAGAGGCCGTGGACATGAGCAGCAGCTGAACACTTTCCCACTGACCAGGCAGATTTCCTTCTTGTCTCCTGATGACACGGAGCTGCATTTTCCTGCACCTTCCCAAACAAAAACTCTCCTCCAGGTAGGGTGCCAAGAACGCGACTGGCACTTTTGAGAAAAGGTAAAGAAACGCGGGTCAAACAGGGCTCAGTGGAGTCCCACGAGCACAGTCAGAGCCTGGGGACGTCTTCACTGGCGAGCATCCCTGGGATTCGACACGGCCGCCTGCACCCTCATCTGCATGGGGATCGCAGCGGTGCTAACGAGTGCCGCAGCTCCCGAGCCCTCGAGGGTTCAGACGTGTGCTGGCAAGAACAGCAACGAGGAGCATCTTAACAATGAACTTGGAGAAGAATCTGCAGGGAATTAGTGTCAGGCATGTGTAAAGAGGGTTACTTTTCCCATCTCCAACACCTATAATTACATCTCAAACGTGCTAATAAAATCCAGTGGTTACAGTGGGGTTTTTTTCTCTGTGTCAAAGTCAAGCATGCTGCCGTGATGCCTAGGAAAAAATCAACTTTCTTACACTTCAAATCACCACGCAACCAGCAGAAGTGATGACGGTGTTCCCCGCTGGGTCAGAAGGGATGAGGTGCGCTTCGGGCTCCCGGGGGCTGCCCCGGCCCTGCCGCCTCAGAGGTGCGGGGCGTAGAAGGGGCCGAGGTACGCGGGGCCCAGGAAAGGTGCGAAGGGGCCGGTGCCCAGCGGGAAGGGGGCGGCCGGAGGCACCAGCACGTTGGCGGCGGCGTAGGAAGGGAAAGTTTGGAAGGGCAGAGCGGCAGGGCCCGGCGGGCTGGGGCTGCCGCCGCCCACCGCCGCCGCAGGGGATGCTGCGGGGGCCGCCCCGTCGGCGCCCGGGTGCTGCTTCTTCCACTTGGTGCGGCGGTTCTGGAACCAGATCTTCACCTGCGTCTCGGTGAGGCTGAGGGACAGCGCCAGGCTGAGGCGCTCGCAGACCGACAGGTACCGCGTGGCTCGGAACTTGTTCTCCAGGGCCACCAGCTGCTCGTATGTGAAGGCGGTGCGCGCCCGCCGCGGCTTCCCGCAGCCCGGCTCTGCCCGCCGCCGCCGGGCGCTCCGCGGCGAGCCCGGCTCCTCCGGCCCGGCCGGGGTCGTGGTGCCGCTCCCGTCCCCTCTCGGGTCCTCCTCGTCGCGCTCCTGCCCCGCGTCCTCGGCGCCGCTCTCCGCCGGGGTGTGCGCATCTAGGTGAGATCGCGGGGCTCGTCAGGGGATAGCGCACCCTCCTCCCGGCCCCGCTCCGAACCCCGCGTTTCTGCCCCGACATCCCTCCCTCCCTCCCTCCCCTCAACGTAAAGGCAGTCATTAAAACTAAAATAAAGGGGAGAAAAATTCCACCCGTCGTGCGAGAGCCCCCCTGCGCTCCCCGCTGTGCCACCGCATCCGCGGCGGGGAGGGGGGAGCCGTCGATATGGATTTCTTACCAATTAAAAAAGAAGTTATTAAAGTCCCCTTCTGAAGCGAAATAAATCCCCTCCCCCCCTCCCCATCCCTGCGCTAATGGAGTTTCAGATTTGCGAGGGCCAGATCGATAGATGTCATCTATTAAAGGTAAGTTTTAATCGAACAATATTAGGATCAGGCCGGGGGAAGGAGGTTTGAAGTGGGCACCTGCAAGCTGCGGGCAGGAGATAGGCGGGAGTCGGTAATAGGATATCGATCACCGGGAGCTAAGGCATCCTCCGGTGGGGACGGGCTGAGCAATTACCCAGCCGGCCGTCCCGCGGGCCGGGGGAGCCGACCGCTGCCGCCCCGAGGAAAGGAGCGCCCGGGGGCCGCCCTTGCTGGGGTAAAGAAACCCATGCGGTGCCTCGGTAAGAGCCGCAGCCCGTCCGGCGCCGGGATGGGACGGCGGCGCGCCCCGATGTGCGCGCTCCTGCTCGGGCGGCAGAGGATGCTCCGCACGCCGGGAGCCGGGCGGAACACATAGATATCGAGAACTTTTCCCTTTGCATCATCAGGACTTAAAATCCAGCCCCCCTTCCCTCGCTCCTGCGGGACCCCGCGCGGGGAGCGCGTCCCGGCGGGCGCGGGGCCCGCGATCCCCGTTCTGCCGGCGCCTCCACCTGCGCGCCCCGCCAGCGCCGGCCGGAGAAACTCGAGCGCGTTCCTACCATGTGCCTCTAGTTTATTCCTCCCGCTGCCGGGAGCAGCAGCGTCCTTTCCTATTTCAACTCTTCCCAAACTTTTCTCCCGCTCGCCCGAGCTGGGAGCGCTGCCCCAGCTCCCCGAGGCCGGTTCGCGTCTTCTGCTGAATTTCTGGGGATCCAGGATGTCTAAGATGGAGAAGGAGATTTTATGATGGATGGGGGCCGCCTTGGCCCCGCGGTCCGGGCATTCCGGCATCCCACCCCACCCTCCGCGCTTCCCGGAGACCTGCTGGCTCCCGGCGCGGAGCCGGCGGAGCGCAGCGCCGGGCGCGGAGCCG
>WEKY01032824.1:39890-88970 GCA_013390045.1 Picathartes gymnocephalus
GGCAGCGCAGCCATTGGCACGCCGCCCCCGCGCCCCCTCCCCGCCGCGCTGGCTCCGCGGGGGCGCAGCGGGCGCCTCCCTCCATCCCAACCTCTCGACGACGGGGCTTTCCCGTTACCTGCCCCGGGTTGGGCGGGGGAACGCGCAGAGAGATGGGCCGGGGGTGGCCAGGAGCCCCTGGCACCGGAGCCGGGACCTCCGCCGGAGCAGAGACGCGGCAGCCCGACGGCAGCCGGTGTCCCCCGGGGCCTGCAGAGCCACCGGCTGCACCTGTCCCCTCGCCCTCCGCTGAGCCACCTGCAGCTCCCGCGGTCAGTGCGGGTCCAGCGGGGTGAGCCCCGTGTACAGAGGGACCCAGAGAGGAGGAATGGCTCCTGCATCCCTGTGCCGTGCCGGGCAGGATCCAGGCTCCAAGTGCTCCCTGTGCCAGCAGCCACTGAGATGTGAAACTACTGCCTGGTCCTCGGGGAGAAACGAGCAGCTTTTTGTTTGGGAGAGGCTTGGGATCATGTGTTTCAGACTGTGGGCCAAACTCGGGCAACTCACCCTTGGTGTTCACACTATTCCCAATTAGTAGGCAGGGAAACTGAGGCCTGCTTGCGCTGGAGGAGCTCCTACCCACTGACCAACCCCCGACCAAGCCTCCTTGTCTTGAGGGGAACACTTTATTGCCTGTTCACACCTTTAACTGGGACAGGGTAGGTGACAGCAGGCCAAGCCTCCCTACTCTGCACCAGCCCCATGATTACTTCTAGCCAGCCCTGCTTGTTGAAAGCAAGAGTTTGTATTTTGGCACACCTGTATCTGTTCAGGGGGATGCTTTCCCTCTCCTTAGCATTTCAATGTTTGTTGGTGCCAAAAATCATCAGATAGATTAGGGAAAGGCACCCTTCAGCCAGGGAAGGTAGTCCTCAGTAGGAATCCACTACTCCACCTGCTTCTATTCCTAAGGAAAGATGCAGAGCACAGCCCTCCTCCTTTTCATAGCTGTCTCAGCCTCAGCAGGATTGGGCTCACAAATAATTATTGGCATAGGCCTTAAGATAAGGGGAGAGCAAGAAGATGAGATGATGATGTGCGGGGTGATGTGATTACAAGTAACTGTTTTCGTTAATTATGTGTTGTCAGCATCAGAGAGTCCATTTGGCACTGGCCTCTGGGGTAAAATACCACAAGAATGTAGAAGAGAGGGAGCTCAGACCTGAGGACTTCACACACAGAAGCTACAGGTGGCTAAAACTTGGTTTTGGGGATGCAGGAGGTTGTAAACTGGGAGAAAAATCTGGTATATGTGAGACTGCTAATACTTCAGTTTGAGTTGTTGGCTCTGCAGGAGCTGAGAAGGTAAATCACAGCATTGAGATTAATCTGTGAGCTACAAGACATCTTCAAATACCATCAGTTTCACATGTATATACACAACAACCTACAAACATACATGCATGTGGAAAGGCACACACCCACAGAGTAGTTCCAGCACTCTGAAGTTGGTCCGTTTCCCAGCTCAGGCATTAAAATTCAGGCCAAGTGCTGTCTTTAAATTGCTTTGATGCTAGGTGGGTTTCAACCCTGACCTGTCCTGACTGCAAGTGATGGCTGTAACAAGCTGTGGATCAATATTCATAGCGGGTGTCCTGGACTGATAACACTATCCAAGACAATGTTCACTATCACTGCAGACAGCTGAGATATTGTGCCGTTAGTAATGTTGTTTTAAATAACCTGATCCATTTCTGAGTCTATTTAATGAATTTCGCAGTTTAGATATTATCTTTAGGGAGAAGCCAGAGGCTATTCCAGGAGCACTGATGCAAATCAATGCTGCCAAGGCTCCTCTGCTTTCCTTAAAACAAAATGCACCATAATTCCTCCACAGCTCCTTATATATTCTGGGACTCGTGGCGTGCTACTGATGGCATTAGCGACGAGAAGATATTTGGGAGAAAAGAATACTATCCGTAAAGCTGGAACACAGCTGCCAAAAATCTTATCTGTGATTGTAAAATGATGATTGTAAACTTAAAGATCGTGTCAGTGGGGTTTTTTTCTTGGTTGCCACCTGAATCACGGAACGATTTGGGTTGGAAGGGACCTTAAAGATCGTGTCGATGGGATGCCACCCGTGTTGCTCCGCATCCAGCTTGGCCCTGAAGGCTCGCGGGGCTGGGGGAGCGGCGGTTTCCCCGTGCTGTGCCGCTGCCGGGCTCGGGGCGGGCTCGGGGCGGGGCGGAGGCCGGGACTGCATTTCCCGGCAGCGCCCGGCGGGGCCATGGCGGGCTGCGGCTGGGCCCGGGCTGTGCGGGGGCTGCTGCTCGATGTCAGCGGTGTTCTCTACGACAGCGGCGCCGACGGCGGTGTGCCCATCGCCGGCTCGGCCGAGGCCGTGCGCAGGTGGGTGGGTGAGTGGGTGGGGGGCGGCCGGGGGTCCCCCAATGCGCAGCGTGGGCGTGGGGCTGCACCGAGCGGTCACGGCCTGAAGGTGGTTTGCTGCAGCATCCGCTGTGCTGTGTGAGTCCCGCACAGAAAACGGGAGCTGTAGGGGTCAGCTGGGTGCTTTGGAGGGCTGTTTAAGCGAAGGGAGCCCGCGGAGCCTGGGCTGGTGGGGACAAGGCTCTGGGGCAGTGCGGGAGGCGCGTCCCGCGTGGTTCTGTGTTTACTGTTGTCACTGCACACGTGGCAGGAGCTGGAGTGTGTAGGAGATCTGGCACTACCCCCTGGTAATCTTTTTTTAAACTATTACCCGCATTGGCGTGGTGTTTCTGTAAGTTGATTAGCTTTGCTGTCACATTAGCTGGGACTTCTTGCAGGGAACTTGCAACCCAGAAATGGAGAATTTCTATGCTATTTCTATTTCTAATGATTGCCCAGCTTGGAAGTGACTCAAAAGCAAAGTGTGGTCTTGGTGAGTTACGCCCAGTGCTCACAGGTAGGGAACTCCTTCACTTTTAGCTGGGTGATGCTGTCTGGGTAACACAAGCTAAGTAACTTTAACTTAACTAACTTTAATTAATTAAGTTGACTTGCCAGTGTGTCTATATTGGCATTGCTTGACCAGAGGGGCAGGATGGAGTCAGGGGAAAGCAGTGGCCGCAGGGACAACTTTGTTTAAAGGCAGGTATTGATTGTGTGGTTGTGAATTTCTGGAAGAGCTTTTTGGCTCTGTGTGATGTTTCACTCACCCACTGTGGAAAATCCAGGTCTGTTTCAGGTGGCAAGTGCTGGATGGGGCTTGGAGCAACCTGGGATCGTGGAAGGTGTCCCTGCTCATTTCAGGGGATTGGAACTTTTGTGTTCCTTCCAAACCAAACCATTCTGTGGTTGTACCCCACTTGAAATGGTTCAAATGTCTAACTTCTGAACCCTGTGAAATACTGACAGCACTGCTTGGTGGGTGCCTCTGCATCTTCTGTCCTCTGGGACCACTCAGCACAGCCACACCTGTGACGAGTGAATTATGGAACAGGAAAATATGCAGGAAGAAATAGTGAAATCAGTAAAATTAATCATATGAAGTTAGTTAAATATGTGCCTAAATGTTGGTGGAACCACCATGGAAAGGCAGAACTGGAGGAGATCCAAATGAAGTGGTAATAACAGAACTCTTTGCTGCTTCTTTTTCTTTTAATTATGTCTTTGTTCATATTTCTTGAAGCACATGTAGGATGCACAGAAGATGTTATCAGATGGATCAGAGTTCCCAGTGCTATCAGAGAGGAATATTTGAAGTAAGTTTAAGGCTTATTGAGGCTCTTGGCTGGTTTGTGGTGCTCACCTGGCCAGGAGAAGCTGCAGGTGCCAGGAGAGGCATGGGGAGAGCACCATTCCAAGGGAATTCAGTGAAACTAGGCAGAGGGAGAAGTTGCTTCTATTGAAATCCTGTGGCCTGTGGTTCTTTCAAGGGATTGTGCATGTGCAGAGCACAGGCTGGGACAGCCCAGATCGTAGCCAAGGCCTCCAGGCATGGCCAAACCAAGCACGAATAACAACTGCATAATTACTGTCAGAGATCAGATCATTCCTTTAAAAACCAGGACATGTTCAATAATACCTGTGTCGTGGTTCACCAGATGTTTTTGACATTGTTTTTCTGCTCCTAGATTTTAAACTTCATTTTCTGTCAGGTTACAGGCTGTTATTTAATAACCTTTGTCACTGCATTTGCTGAAACCTCCTCCATGGAGGCAAAGTCAACTGCAGCCTACTCACAGTAACGTCAGAAATATGCTGATGGAACAGCAGTAAAACTCTGGCCTTGGGCTAAATGTAGGAAATTATGGGCTTTCTCTGGAAATCCTGGGAATGTCTAAACCCTTTTTGCCTGTTAGTCACAGGAAGCCCTTGGCAGCTAATCTGACTTGTCTGCCTGTCTGGGAGGGGCTGTGGGGGTCTCTGAGGAGGGTTTGGAGATACAATCCAGCCACAGGCTCGGGAATGCTGTGCAGGGAAAGCTGCTCTCGTTTGGGCAGGATTTGGTGAGCAGTGGTTGTAGCTGTGGGAACTGGGGACAGATCCCAGCAGAATGGAAAAGTGCCAGGAAAGGGAAAAAAAGCCCACTGAACCACTTTGTTCAGGTCATTCAATGTAAGTGGTGAAGAATAATCATTTTCCTTGGGTAGAGTCAAGTAGCCTTATTTATCTGCCTGTTAGGTTAGTAATTGTTCTGGCTCACACCATTTAAAATCTTTATTGACTCGTTATCCTATTGCCAGTTGGTCATTAATATTTGTGTCTGCATCACAGTACAGCTGGGTGGTTCCAACCAGATGGATCAGAGCTAAAAGAAGCTCTTTTTTAATTAATTCCTTTTTTTTTTTTTAAATCAGTTAAAGAGTCATAATTGCAGATAGCAAGGAACTTTATAACTAATTCAAATTGCTGTGGTCCTCTGCTAAAGGAGCTGTCTAACATCTTTTAGTACGTACGTATGTCCAACAGAAACCTTAAATACCATTTTGATAACTGATAGTACAGCTAAGGATCCTTACAACATTACAGCTGACCTGTTCTTCTCAGACTGTCTTGCTACATCACCTCCCCCATTACAGCAATTAACTTAGTGTAACATAAAGTACACTCTAATAAAAATTATAAGTAAACATACTAATTTGTCATTGGTTTCATGTGACTGAAGCCATTCTGACCTCTTGAAACTACGTTTGCTGCATTATTTCTCTTGTTTTCAGCCAGATTCTGCTATGCAGTTATTTGAGTTGGTGTTTGAGAGAGCAGCAGTGTGATTTCTGCCTGCAGAATTTGGCCTGGTTTCTATTTGAGATGGCTGCAGAGGGGTGCTTCCCTCTTGTTTGTTTGTTTTTAGCTAACAGTACAGTCAGATGGAGCAGAAACACAACCAGAGAAGCTGATGGACACTGCAACACCCTGAGCAAAGTCACATTCAGTAACTTCCCAGTGCTATAGAGACCCTCCTGAGCAAGGCATCAGTAGTTGGTGTAACCTGTGGTGAAACACTGATAACAGCTGGGAATGTTTCATTTATTGCTGAAGTACCTGCAGCCCTCTTAAATCTGTGAGGGGTTGGCGGGTTGCAGGCTGAGAAGATGAACCACAGAAATACTTGTTGTGCAGAGCTGAGCTTGTCCTGTGCTCAGATGAGGTGAATTTGGATCCTTGTTACTCATCCAGCCTGTGGCAGCCAGGCACCCGTGTGCCAAAGGGCATTGGCACCCCTGGTTTAACCCAGGAGCCAGGAACGTCTCTAAATTCTCCAGCGACTGTTTTTGTTGTCTTTAGGTGGGGATTTTAGAGCAGTGGATGGCTAAAAAATCCAAAAGCAGCTCGATAAGGTAATGTATCCCTTTAAAACTTTTAAGACATAATGTTGCTCGATTGTTTAATTTACTGTGGCATACCTTTGCTGTTGTTCTGGAAAAGTTACATAAACCCCACCCGTCTCTTCCCAGCGCGTGCAGTTCACTGGCAGATGCTTTGGAGCAGATCAGAAAGCCCATGGGTGAGATCAGAAAGGCCATCGGTGACTTAAAGGCTTCTCCTGGAGCCAGCCCTAACAGAGCCTCAGTGCCGTGCTGTTATTGTCTTAATCGATTTACACAGCATTGACACGAGGTGAGCTAGCTGCTTTTTATCTTACAAATAGCAGGGAGCTGCTCCCTTACAAGACAGAAGGTGGTTAAACACCCATAAAAGATGCTCAGCCTGTGCTCTGGCATTTGCATTTACAGCTGTGTGCTGATAGCGTGTCCATTAGCATATCCATATGAAAAGCACACAGTAGTTGGAGTTTACAACATCCTGTTGTTGGGCTGGGCTGGTGCATCTGTTAGCACAGCTTTCTACAGAGCCCTTGAAAAGGGCAGCGGAAATCTGGGGAGCAGGGAGGCTGGGGAGCAGCTGGACTGTCCTGTTAACATAAAATACCTGGAGAGTCTAACAAGGAGAAGATTGTGAGGAGAACAAGAGGAGCTGGGACTGTAAAACAATTCAGGGTGTGGGGGTTCGGACGAGTTGGGAGCTCACAAAGAGCCTTTTGGAAGTGTGTGTGCCACGAGGAGTGGGAAATCTTTGTTGTCACAGCACATAACGTGGCTTAGCACAGGCTGTGCAGATGTTCAGGGTTCCAAGGCTTGCTGTGCCTTTGGGACCTTTGATAGGAAAGGAGTTGTTCCTCCTAGAAAGAGACCTTCAAGTAAACTATACAGACTCTTGTCTAAATATCTGTTCATTTGTTTTTGTGCTTGACTCTCTTTGCACTTTCTACCCAAAGAAACCCAGTGACCCAGGTGTCACTGCCCTCCTGAAGCAGCAGAGACACAAAAAATGAAGCACTTCTGTATTATCATGTGGCTGTGCCCTGGCAGAGCCAGAAAGGGATCCAGGAATTGATCCTCAGTGGGTGCAGAGTTGTCTCAGCTCCACTCCAGTCTGTAACATTAGCTGTGGTCTCAGTTTTCTGAGAGCAGTGGATGTTCCTAACCCACATTTGCTTTCCTAATCAGCAGTGTTCGTTATTCCTTTAAAAAGATCTGTGTCCCTGAAGTTGTGGGTGCTCACCTGCTGTCTGCACAAATGACATGAGTAAGTGCTTGCATTTTTGGAGTTTACACATCATCAACCTTTAGGGTCTCAGAAATAGAATTCCTCCTTTACAAACAGGTGCTGTTTGTGAACAAACTGAGAATTCAGCCCTGTCAAAGATAACTTGGTTTTGAATGAATTTTTAATGGAGTAATGAGCAGCTTTGTGGAATAGTTTGGGTTGGAAGCAACCTTAAAGATCTTGTAGTTTCAACCCCCTGCCACAGGCAAGGACCCCCCCTTTTTGCACAGAATGAAAACTGTTGGAGTATCATTCACTATATTGTCCATAAAAATATTTCACTTAATGCAAATAAATATCTCCCAGACCTGTTCATGCTAACTGAATCCCCAAAGATCTGATTTTTTCCTTGACAGCTCCCAAAGTGGAGATTTACCAGCTATTTAAGGTCTACCAGAGTTTACTTATTGAACCACTTGCAGTGTGGTTAAAGCCTTTTAGGTGTAATACATTAGGCTGATTTGGTAATCTGCAGCCTTTATTGCATCTTGTTGCTGAACTTAATGGACCAGAGAGATTTTTCTTATATTCTTCTTTGTGCTTCCCTTCTGCAGATTCCCTTCAAAAGCACATGTTATTTTATTAAATACTGAATTCTAGATTTTGCTGTTGTGGCATATTGCTGCCTACAAATCTGTTGTCTTCCCTGCTATTCAGGGAGGTGGAGTATGATTTATGGTGTTGGGTAATTTATGCAGTAATTCTGGTGTCCAGCTGTATTCGATGGCCTTTGTAGAGAATTCAGGACAAGATCGACTTTGTGGTTGTTTTAGTGTGCAACTTCCACGATTTCTTTTTACCTCTGAAAAATTCGAAATCATCAAAATACCTAAATAAAGGCGTTGGTGGGTTTTTAAAGTTTGCTTTCAGCTACAATTTAGTTATTTTTTTCCAGTTTTTACTGTCAAACACTGTCTCAGAGTGGTGTTTCCAGAGTCTTTACTTTTATTACTGTACCCTTCCTTATGTCACCCTTGCTCACCCGTAAGTAACATTGGCCTCTTCTTGTGGCTCCTTCATGTGTGCCTATTAATCTGCTTTTATTCATGTGCAAAGGTAATGCCCTCCTATTTTTTAAATCCCTTTTGCAATCCCTCCTTTGGATTGCCTCCAAATTACACCCTTCTATATTTAGAGAGAGGTGAGCCATATGGGTCTGGAGAGGAAATTGTGCTCGGGAGATAGCAGATGCAGAGATGAGTTTCAGGCACAGGAATGCAGGAGGGATTGGGGACAAAAAGTGCCCTGTGTAAGGGTTTGTCAGGGCAGCCTTGCTACGTGGAGCAGAAAGTTGGATCACCAGAGAACCAGGGCTTTAATGAGCCTGGCTGTGCTCAGGACCAACGACAGGACATCTGTGAAGGGAAACACCAGGAGGTCGGGGGACAAAAGTGCCATCAGAGATGTGACAGCAAGATTGAAGCAGTTTGGATGTGCTGTAATGGCAGAAATCAGAGGAACGTAAAGTTTTAGGCACTGGGATAGAGAAGGAAAATCCTGGAGTTTTATCCACAATCCTCTGTTTGCATTGCACCCACCAAGTTAAAAAAACACCAGAGAATTCAGCGTTTCCGTGGAGTTAGGAGAGGCTTGTACCATGTAAGGATGGGCAAAGGCACTCATGGCCTTCTTCAGGCTTCTGAAATAATGGCACTGCCTGGTGTTATTGCAGAAGCTGGAATAGCTGCTGGAATGGCAGGAATACAGATTTGCAGAGAAAATACAGCACATTTTTGCCACAAATACACTTTTTAAGCGGAGCAAAGGTACTCTCCCCCCCACCAGGCATTTCCACAGCTGGACCCCAGAAGGGATTTTTGCTCTGAGCCTGTGCTGAGCCAGAAAACCCTTTTGCATCCTCAGGTGTGTTTGATGCTCCCAGGGAGGTTCTCATGGGAAGAACCTGCAAAATCAGGAGAGGTTTTACCTGGAGCACCAGCACCCTGGCCCTTGCCCAGGTGGGAGGATGGTATTGCTGCACAAATTCTGGTTTTTATGGTTTGGTTGCAGGTGCTGTTGATTCCCTGTGTTTCAGACAAGGTATCAGAGTGCTGACAGGTTTACTCTGAAGCACACTGGTATTTGTGCACTGATGCAAGAGTCAAATAGCAAAAATGCTCAGCGTGCTTTCTTTTAAATTAAAAAAAAAAAAACAACTCAAAGTGCTCTGAAAAACCACGAGCAGGATAAAAAGGCAATTCTGGAAATCTCATGTAGCACATTTCCAAACCCCTTTGAAGTTGTTGGACAGTCTCCAAGCTCAGGCTTGTTGTCTCTTCCAGGGTTTTTGCTTTCTGCCCCACTGCCCATCTGCACAGGCCGCCTGGCTGTGGGCAGGACTTTCCCCCTGTTCCTGTCTTAGAAAAAGCCTTCACTGTAAAAGACAGTGGGAGAAGATGGAAAATCTGAAGTTTAGCCTTCTACCTTTCCCTTAGTTGCTTCCGCCATGTGCAGGATAATGTGAATTTAAGGTTGATGGTTCCCAGCCCGGATTCCAGGACCATTGCATTTCCTACGGGTGTCACAACCTTTACATCATCTGAAAGAACAGATTTTGTGTTTTATGTGCCCAAAGGCTGCCCATAAAGGTTGGCAAGGGCAGTTGGCTAAGTCTGCACAAGGTCAGTGAGGATGTCCAATAATTGTCCTAACACTTTACCTGTTATGGAACAATAATGAGAGTTTTTTTCATTATTTTCGGGTGAGTGAGCCTGGCAGATGCTGACAGGCAGCAGATGTGTAAAGTTCGAGGTGATTTGTAAGGGACTGGCTCATCTGACGCATGGTAATTGCATTGTGGGACATTGTCACTCAGCCCCGTGTCCTGCTCCAGCAGAACGAGGTAAAGGTCAGTTCAAAGAGCTGCCGAGGCGTCAGGGGCAGCTCAGGGCTGAAACTGAACCCCTCACATGCACCTCTCTCTCCCCTGGGCAGGTGCTCACGGCGTGCCCGGGGTGGGTGGGTGCCCCAGGTGTAGATTTGGAGATCATTTGGGTGATCAAGTGATGGTTTGGATCTGGAGCAGGCTTAAATCCCTCCTCTGGTAAGGCTGGCGTGGTAGCTCACTGCTCATCTGTCTGATGTAATTCGGGGCTTGGAAGTTTTTTTTGTGACTTTTGCCTTCAGTGCCTGCGTGCTGTGGCAGCTCCCTGGCAGGCACCGGCAGCAGAGCCTGTGTGACACACAGCTGCAGGGGACAGTGGCCTTGCCATCTGCTCCCTGCTGCCCTCTCTGTTCTGCCAGCCCCTCCAAGAAGGGCTCTGACGAGTTTCTTTTGCCGATTTATCTGAATTTGGCATGTGTGGCACCCTGAAAAGCAGAACGTGCTCTGCCTCATTCAAGTGAAGCTCCCCTGTTCCTGCTCATGGGCATTAGGAGTGATGCTGGAAATTAAATGATTTTTCTGGTGCTGAGTCTCCTGATGGCCCCAGACAGGGAGAGAAGGCAGCCTTGGGATGTCCACAGCTCCCTGGACCACGCTGGGTCCCTGCAGCATGGAGAGCAGTGCTGCCTGTCCGTGTGCTTGCTAATCAGGATTGATTCCTGGTGCTTAGGGAGTTTCAGTGGGATCTTTATCACAGCCACGATGTGTGGAAGTAAGCTGCAGGCCTGATTGACTGGGTTTGCTGGGTGTGCCTGTGCTTCTGTAATGGACCTGCTGATAAATCTGTGATACGCTGGAGATCTCGATAAAACCTGTGTCGTGTATTTCATGTCCTGCTGCCTCATTCTTCTGTGCTTGCAGGTACCTAATCCCTTGCTCTTTATCTTATAAGACATCACATTACAAATCTTGTTCTTTATTCTTCTCCCAACATCCCCACACTTGCCAGCAGTGGAAATGGCAGTACCTTGCTTTGCTGGGAGTGTGAGCAGTGGGTCAGTTCAGAGGCTGGAGGTTTCCCTTGAAGACTCACTGAGCAAAGCATCTCACCTGCCAGACACAGACCTTCAAGCCGCCTCTTTTTGTTTTTCCTGATGTAAAACCTGCCAGACGAGGGAAACTGAACGAGATTTTTGCTGTAAACATGATTGGAGCCAGGTTTTCCCCCATGTAGAGCTGTTGGTAAAAGCTTTCCCTAATTATGTAAGCTCTGAGTTAACAGTTGTTTGCTGGCCTGCAGGCTCTGCTCATCATCCCTGTGCTGAGCATTCAGGGCTGGATTCATCCCTGTGTGTAATCCTTAATGTACAGGTGAGAGTGACTGTTCTGTGCAAGGATTTGGCAGAGAGTTTATGGGGGTCTCCTCAGAGATGCAAATTGGGAAGGAAAAGGTGACCTTTTATCTGAAAGATATTTTTGTAGAAATAAGTCTTCTCTAGAGTTTTGTGGATTTTTTTTTTTTTCATTTAGTGTTTCAGGATATTTTTAAAAGTCCTTTTTATGTGTCACCAGAGAACTCCCATTTTCTGTCCAGCTTGGCCTAACTGATTGTAGACCTGGTCCTAAGCATTTCCTGGCTCATTTGTTGGGATGATAATTGCTGGCAGCCACGAAGGCATGAAGCAGTCTGGGATGTGTCCAGACTCCTCCTACTTTGCTCAGTCCTTTCAGAAGTGCTAGTCTAGTTTTCATCCAAAATGCTGAGAAAAAAGTGAAGTTTGTAGTATGGGAAAACTGCATCTCTGCTTTCAGCAAGCTGACCTGTGAGGGTGCTGCTTTGTCTGTGCAGGTCTATGGTTGGTGTTGTCCCTGGATTCATTATGTTGACCTTTAGGAAGAGAAAAAGTATATTCTAATTCAACAAATGTCTGCTTCTAGGCAGTTGTGAATCATGGGATTTTTTTTTTTCCTTTAGAGTGTGCAAGGAGGCTTTGCATTTAGCATAATTTTTTTTAACCATGGCACACTCTGTTAAAGTTTGTTGTGTATCCAAATTACACTGCTTTGCTTTTTAACTCCAGCTGAAACCGTGTCTCGAATAACAGATGTGGAATATTGTCATCCCACTGTCACACCAATTGTTCATTGTTCTGAGAAGGTCACATCATAATTCATTAACAATAATTATTCCCTGGGTACACCATGCACTTCTTCACTCAATTGCTTCATTAACTTGAGAGTGAATCTCACATTCAGTGCTCCAATCAATGAAGATATATTTATAATGTACAAGTGGATGCTATTAGTTACAATATATTAACTGCCTAATTTAAAATAGAAAAGCTATCTTTATGAAGGGCAATTAACCACTAAGTGTAATTGATAATTCACATATCTATGATTAGGAAAGACAAATAATAAGAAAGAAATGGATCACCAGCATTATTAAAGAAGACACTGGTGTGCAGTTTTAACAGGCAGAAGGGGCTCTCTGGGTCAGGACCAGATTTCCAAGAATCCTTTGATGGAAAGTTCATCATCAGATCTGTTGTCTCGAGGTGGCTTTGGTGTTTGCACCAACCAATTGAGATCATCTTCCCTACAAAATGACCCAGCATATTTTGTTGTCTTGAGAATCAGTGCAGGGACTTCTTTAATAGTAAAGTCCTTTTTCATTTTAATATGAAGAAGAGTCATAATATTTTTATAAGAATTTATAAGCCTAGTTCCAGACTTAAATATCTGAATCTGCATGTGCTCAGGTTCTCAAAGATAATTACGCACAAATTCACATGAAAACTGACAAAAAGCAGGTATTTTCACGTATTAGAGGAGCTGAGTGACAGTCCCTTAAGCAAATGTTTATTTTTTTATTAATTGTGATACATTTTCAGTGCTTCTTATTTTCTGTGGCCGCTTTGAGATACATTGGATCTCCAAACAGCTGATCCTTGGGGAAGAGGCTTTCTGGGGATACCCACAGCAGGTCACCAGCTTGGGTCAGGAAAAAAAGCTGCTCAGAGGCAGAGGACTTGCAGGGGATTCACAGAGTGGTTTGGGCTGGAGGGGACCTTAAAGACCTTCTCCTTCCACCCCCTGCCATGGGCAGGGACACCTTCCACTGTCCCAGTGTGCTCCAAGCCCCATCCAGCCTGGCCTGGGACACTTCAGGAATGGGGCAGCAGCAGAGCTTTTGCAGAGCACCAATCCACAGGAACCATTCCTTGGCTCTGGGCACTCATGGCCATGTTTTCTTCCCCTGAGAACCTGTAAACATTTATTAATGAATCAGTTGAAGTGCCAGATTTTTCAGGATTATCCACCAAGTAGCAGCACAGGTGTTTTGTGAGAGATTTCATGATAAATGTGGCTGGATAAAACCAGTGTTGATAAAACATTGAACTAACTGGCAGCTGCAGTGCCCAGAGTCAGGATTTCAGGTGCATCCGGTCACAGCAAAGGATCCTGCTCCTGGTTTGGAATATCCTCCTCATCTTTTTAGCAGCGCTGACTGCTCTTACCTCATTTTCTTCATCCATTTAACCCCTCTGCTGCCTTCCCTCCACAGGATCAAAGCCTCTGGGCTGAAGCTGCAGCTCTGCACCAACGAAACCCAGGCAACCCGGGAGGATTTTGTGAGGAAGCTGCGGGCTCTGGGCTTTGACATCTCGGTGGCCGAAGTGACCGCGCCGGCTCCGGCCGCCTGTCACCTCCTGAAGGAGCGTGGCCTGAGGCCACGCCTGCTGGTGCACGACGGTGGGACAGCACTGGGGACACAGGGAGGGAGGGGAAATGCTCTTAATTTCCTCTTTGTTTAGAACAGATGAATAGCTGTCTGATTCAGACGGAGATTTAGTTATTTTTTCATGTGTTGTCGTGAATCTGGGGGAACGCCATCGCTTCCGCGGGATCTGAAATGGTAAAGGGTTTCTGATTTTTTTGATTTTTTTTTTTCCTCCTTCTGTAGATCTTGTCCCTGAATTTGCTGAGATTGATAAGACAAACCCAAACTGTGTGGTTCTTGGAGATGCAGCAGAAAACTTCACCTATGCAAACCTAAATGAGGCTTTCCGACTTCTGATTGGGATGGAGAAGCCTGTTTTGATCTCCCTTGGAAAAGGGTGAGTTAAGCTCTGGTTTTTTTCCTCAAGTCTCTGTAGTTTTAAATAATATCCTTAATGGAGGCCACAAATCAGTGTGGGCACTCAGAGTACCAACTTTTCAGTCTTTAATCTGTGTGCCTGGGATAAGAACTTGATCTGGTCAGGTGTCTGTCAATGAAGAGGACTTTGGTTGCTTTAAAAGAGCCTCAAAATCTCATAGGAATCATGGTGAGTTTGGATTTTGATGTGTGTGACCCCAAAGTCAGTATTTAGTATCTCAGAGGTGAAAACTGTTGGTTTAACTGCTGCTTGTAGCCACGTGTTCTTCTCTGAACTTAATATAAATAATTTTTCATGGTGGAAAAAAACCCAAAATTCCCACAGGCCATGCTTGGGTAAAGAACTGTTGGTGTAGATTTCTGATGCAGTTTAATGCTTTTTGGTGCTTTTGAAGTGGCAGATCAATTATTTTGGTAGTTTTAATGCCAGACAGCATTTTTAATTATTCCCTGCCCATTAAAGGTAAATTTTGACCTCCTGGTTTCACAAGCAGGAAAAATTCCTGTCAGGGAGTTTGAAGGTTTTCCTGAAAATAATTAATTTAGATGTATTCCGAGATTTTAAACCGGAAGTTATTAATTCCTGTGCTGAATAATGACAAATCCCAACAGCCTCCAAGAAGTTATTCTTATCTGTTGTGTGATGCATGGGTTTAAAAGAGACTGTGCATGTTTATCTTGGGGAAAGTGCAGTGACAACTTTGCTCAGTGGTTCAATAGACTGTAATGGGCATGAAAACCCTTCTTAGTTTGTGGGTTATTGATCCAGCTGGGGAGAACTTATCAGTGGGAAGGAGCAGTTAAATTCATTGTGTTGCCTTACCTGACACTCCGGCTCTAATCCTCCAACAGGGGTGAAAAATCCTTGCTGTTTCTCAGAAGGATAAGGAGAAAATGTTGAGCCAACGGGAGAATGGCTAATGCAAAAAAAATAAAATAATCAAATTTTGTGTTATGTAATACCACATTTCAAAACTAAATATACAATCAACCTTTGCTAGAGAACTGTAGTGTGATAAATGCAAAAATGCTTTGTACCCTGTGCATGTAAAAGGATTTGGTCATTCATTGATAGAAACAGCTCTTTTTTGTTACTTTTTTGAAATATTATTTTCATTTAAAAAAATAAAGATTTTTGGATATTCAGAGCTCAGTTTTCACCAAGAGCGTATTGGTTTTTAATGGCTGATCATTGAAGTAATGAGAATACAAGTTCTCTGCTGAGTTCTCTGACTCGAAGGAGGGAAGTTACAAGTTGTAAGAATTGTTCTCCTGACCAGAGAAGCCTCGGTGATGCAAAGGGCTGTACACAAAACCCAGCTTCATTTTTAACCTGCAGAACCAGCACAGCTGCGTGGACCTTAGCAAGGTGCTTGCCTTGGGCCAGCAGGCTGGTTTTGGAAGAAGTTTTAGTTCATTCCGTGGAAAACAAAAGTGTCAGAACCACTGAAGCAGAATGCCCTGCTCCTAGAAATGGAGTGATTTACATTTAGCATCTGTTTTGGGCTGAGAGTGGGAATTGGCTTTGTAATTTCTTCTGTCATGCCACTGTCAGAAAATTAAGCTGTTTACGCCAGACTATGGAAGGTTAATGGCTGTTCTAGCAAAGGTCAAGTGGTCATTTTAAAGGAAGGCTATGCTGAATAATCGAAAATGGCAGGATAAGGCATAAAATCTTCGCTGACTGCTCATCCTGCCTTTTCTTCCTGTCATATAGAAACCTGTCTTTGCTTTGCTCAGAGCGTGCAAGACCTGCGTGAATGTGAATTGCTATTCCAGAAAAACTCTCTAAAGACACCTTCTAATTCCGTGAGCTTCATGGCAATGGAATAATTTTTAGAAGGAGCAAAATTCAGCTTGGAGGGCTTTCTTAGTCCTGATAAACAGGGTTTACCTGTGTGGGAGGCTGAGACAGCAATGATGGTTTGGGGTCTCCTTGCAGCCGCAGTGAGGAGGGGTCACAGCTGCTGGGTGGTTCCAGCCCTCACCTTTTACCTGCCAGGAGATCTCTGTCACTGTGCAGTAAAACACAGCCCAGTCCAGCCTGGTCCAAGCACACTGAAATCCCTTTGAACCACTGAAGTTGTTCCCAGATGGGCTTCTGGTATGGGATCCTTTCCCTGAGCCTGTCCTTCCCTTAACTCCTGGTGTTAAACCAAGGCCCGGGATTTTCTCATCACTTGACTTTTTATGCAGCCATATGGACATCCATAAAGGCCCAGAAATAATAAAATGTGGTTTCTTTGTCTTTAGCTGCCAGCGTTTTCATTTCATGGGAACTTTATCACTTTCATTTCCAGACGCTACTATAAAGAAACTGATGGCCTGAAACTTGATGTTGGAGCATATATGAAGGCATTAGAGGTATTTTATAGCATGAATTATGCTTACTCGCCCTGTGCATCTTGTTAGAAGAGTAACTGGGATAAATATGGGTCATCCTCTGTAATTACTCACCTTGGTGGAGGGAGTTGCCACAAACTGAAACTCATTTACTGCATTCTAAAGATGGGCGGATTCATTTCTTCTCTGCCTTTGTTCTTTTTTTAAAATTTAAATGTGTTTTACTTGAACTGTGAACTTTTTCCATTGTGGTACAATGCAAGTAAGGCCCTTGAAAGGAGAAAAGAAAAAAAGTGGACTATTGTGTGCAAGATACCCAGGAAAACCTGAAGGTCCCTGTTTTCTGTTAGGATTTTATTTATCTAGGAACAAGCTGGAAGCAACTTTTTTTCAGCATAGCACTGATATTTAGTTGCAGCAAAATGTAACTTCTAAAATTTGCCTTTTCAAATGTAACTTTTCAAAACCTGGATTTGAAACTCGATTTTTCACTTGAATCATTAAAGTTGTGCCAGGTGGTTGAAGAAATCCTGCATATATTTTAAGGCCCTCCAGCACTTTGGATAATTTTATATAAAAGGGTATTTTTTTATGTCTCTAAGAGTGATGCTCTTAACAAAATTAGCAGTACTGGAAGTGAGTTTGAAGATTACTCAATGATGGAGAATGTGAAAGACTTGTACATTGAGATGTTTCAAGAGTGTTTTCTCCCCTGCCAGAGAACTTTAAACACTTCTGTTATCCAGATTCTTTGACATTCACCTTCACCTGCTAATCCATTGTGTTATTTAAGGGCAAAAATCAATAATCACAAAGATTTTTATAACTGGAGTTATGGAGTTGAACAAATCCTTTTCCAACCAGCATTTTTTGTGTTTCTCTCCTTTTTTTCCAGTATGCTTGTGATGTCCAGGCTGAAGTTGTGGGGAAACCAGCAAAAAGGTTTTTTGAGTCAGCCCTGGCAGAACTGGGAGTTCCACCAGAGCAGGTAAGGTTGAGGTGCCATGACCATGGGCTGTGCCATTTATTTGTGCCCACTGATGCTTTTTTCCTGCTTTGCTATAACTTTGAAAAGTTACAAAAGATGCTGAAGGAGAATGTGACCAGGACTCAATGCCTGGCAGAGGCAAAAGAGGTGCCCCAATGCCTGGAAGTCTGCTTGAAGATGAAGGCTGTAGGATGGTTGAATTGATCCCAAAATATCATTTGTTGTGCTGTCACAGTGCTGTCACTTTTTTTTTTTTTTTTTTTAGTGAAAGGGAAAGGCAGAAGTAAAATATTTTATAATTTTGGTGAATGGGAAGCACTGACTGATCCCAAACCCCCTCCTGTATTCCTGGCTTTCCAGAAACGTGCTGAGTGTGTTGTGTTTCCTCAGTACAGCCCATTTTCCCCCTCTCTGTAGTTGCTCCCAGCTCCTCTTTATTGATTTGTTGTTCTGTCACACGGGACATAAGGATGAGTATGAGAAGCCTCACAAACAGCAGTGAATTACAACACAATAATTCCATCAGGGGGGTTTGGGTGACATTATAAACAACAGGAGTGAAGTTTGGGGTGGCTTGTAGGTCCCTGGAGCTTGGAGAGGAAATTATGGCCCTGTAATTCAGAGTGTGCTTGGGTTTTGCTTTATTATAGAGTGGGGAGATGGAAAAGACCTCGTGGGCCATCTAATCCATCTCCTTCCCCATGCAGGAATGCTCCCTGCTCCACAGTTATTAATGTTTTGTCCAGAGTAGTTTTCAGAGAGCCAAACAACTGTCAGTACCCTGGGGATGGTGTTCAGCCCAGTGGGTCTTGTGGGAAGGCAGCTTTTCCTAAGATTTATCAGGATATTTCCCTTTTAAACTGCACCTCCTAATTTTTAGTTTTACTCCAGTTAACAACCAAAATAACTGCTTGCCTTCCTGGATATTTTCTGCATCCAGTTATCTCTAGACTTCTTATCATTGCAGGAGTTGTTTTTTACAAAAATTGTGTGGTTTAACTCTGCTGCTTCCCTCCATTCAGTCTCTCTGCTTTTTTCTGTACTCCCTTCAGTCTGTTCATGTCTTGCCAGGAATAAGATAGCTCAATGTGGACTATCCCTGGAATATCCCAGGTGCAGAATTCCTGTCTCTCAATCCTTGCCTCAGGAAACAAATCTGACCTAATGCATCACCAGGCTGGCAAATAAATGGTCCCATAGGGTGAGCCCCAGTGGGTGGTTCCCATCAGCTTCAGGAGGATTTGTTTTGGGTACAGAAAAGCAGGAATATTCCCCAGCAGAGATTATTTATTCATTCTCTGCTGTTTGCCATAGTGCCACAAATGCCTAACTTTATATTTTGTCAGAGTTTTGGCTTTTTTTTTCATGTAGTTTCTAATGTAGGTATAATATTTTATATTCAGAGAGATGAAGGGAGTGTTTGCCTAACCAAGGAGGAGTACAGCAGACACCACTGGATAAGGGCATCAGTGCCTCCATGCTTTCCACCATGGAAAAAATAATCCACACTGCTGGCATTAAAGCCTGCATCATGATTTGCACATGTGTAGGAGGAACAAATTCCAGACAAGCAAACTGCCTTAATTCTGACATCTTTTCCTAACTCTTGAGTGCTTGACTTTGCACCTTTAATGTACTTTTGGAGGATTTGCAGGTTGGTTTAGTTTGTGGTACACAGTAATAAAATCTCAGTATTTTCAGTTTAAAACCTCAGTAGATTCACTTCAGTAAGTTCCTCTAATGCACTGCATTACATTTTAATCTGTCTCCTGAATTAACTCTGCATTTGTAGTGACATGACAGGGGCTGGTTTTACTTGCCTTTGCTTTTACAAAATGTTTGTTCCAATAATTCATTCCACCTGTGGAATGCATTTAATCCATACCATCATTAAACCATTTTAGATGAGCTGTGCTTTTGAAAACATATTACAATTTTCTTTCACTTGGCTTTTAATGAAAAATACCTTTTTAATAAAGCTGTCTCACCGCAGTAATTTGAGACAGTGGCAATTCTGAAGTTCCTCAAGCTGCTTTAATCAATAAAGTTATCACCAGTCGTTTCCCTTGATAACTGCTTCTTACTGAGACCCTGACTTTGCCTTCTGCTGCTGAGATGTTTTCAGCCTGCACTTAGAATAAGAGGAACTCCCCAAAGTCCAATTTTCGTTTTAACCTTTCTTCAATGGCCTAGAAATAACAGATTGCCAGTATTACTTTAATAGATTGAAATTTAAACCTCTTAGAGGTAACCAGACCTATCTTACAATTCAGCAATATGGCAAAGAATAACACATCTTAAAGGTTACTGAAATGCCTAATTCATGTGTTTTAAGGCATCTGTAACAGTGGATGATTTTTACAGCTATACAATAAAACCTAAATAATGTTAAGGTTCTGGTAGTTTTATATAATCATAAAAAGTTCTCTCTGTAGCAAATTATCCTGTTTTAGTGGGAGTGATGGCAGGTCATACTGGAGTCCATAAACTACTGGTAGTTCAGCAATTCCCATTCCTGCCACCTGCAAGGCTCAGGTGGGAGTCAGTGGTGCCAGGGGTGGCACAGGGGACCTGCTCCTGTGCCAGTGTCCCCTCCTTGCTCACCAGCCACAACAGGGCAAGGTCCTCCATCCCAAAATGAAAGTGGCCAACGGAAGTTTGAAGCTTCAATCCAGCTGAAAGCTTACTGAGAACTGTCTGGCCCTGCACCTTCGGAGTTCTAAGATATAGAATAAATATAAATATAATTAATTATAAAGTATAATTATTACTAATATAATTAGTGGGGGATCTTGAAGCCTGGGATATTATTCCTTGGGCCAAGGAGAACAGGGAGAAAAGTAAATGTGTTGTATTTCTTGTGTAAAGGGGTTTAATATGTTAATCAAGGTTTGGTGTATAAGCTTTATTTCCTTATAGTCTTGGCACATTTAGCTCGATTAAGGTTATTAAATCTATAGCAAAAAATCTGTTTAGGCATAAATATGCCTGACTCTAGAAGCATTCTCTGTGCTAGATATTTTGGTGGAGTTAGCACACTGCCTTCTGTGCATCTTTCTGCATCCTGCATAGGCTCCAGCCTCCAAAATCCCCCATCTGAGCTTGTCCTGGTAAACACTGCCCTGCAACACCACCAGGGCTGGCCAAATCAAGGTATTCTCACCTTTCTGCTCCCTTCATTTCCTTACTCTGTGATTCCTTTTCTGATCAGCCATTTTTCTGTGATCAGTCAATGAATGCTAAAACTGTTTGCAGACAAAAACCACCTGAGGTTCCCACTTACCACCCCAGCAGCATCTCCAAAGGTTTATTAGTTTTGGCTGCTCACCTCCATTCAGCTCAGGGTCTGTGGCACTGGCAGCACCAGTGGCATTGCTGACTGCGGGGATTATATTTTGCCTTCCCACCCCTAAATTCTTGGAGGTCATGTTGATCTCCTCTGTTCTCACTGCCCCTCTGGGCTGAGTCTAATGGGGACCCTTTGAGAGCAGTGTTTTCCCTCAGCTTTGGCACATGTGCTTTATTTACTATGTGTGTGCAGCCCCACACCACCTCTCACCATCTTAGGGAAACGGAAATTCCACCCATCCTCATTCTTTGATGATTTGGCTTAAAACCCAGAGAGAGACTCACTGCATTTTTTTCCCTTCCTTTGAGTTAATTTGTAGCCAATCTAAAAAAAGTAACTTCTGCAGAACGATTGAACAGATTAATGGTGTGATCCCCGTGTAAAACGTGAATGGAGATCTCTTAATTCCTGCTTTCAGTGGGTATGTGACCTTTCAGTTTTATATCTTTCTCTCTCTTCTTAACCATATTGCAGTCAGAGAGGAAGTTAAACCCAGGTTTGGCAGGTAGAGTTTTTTTATTTCCCTTGACAGCGCACCTTTTGACCTCTATCTTCTTGCCAATGATTTTTTAAATCCTAAATGATTTGGGAATAATTGCTCCTCCTTTAGTGATTATTGCCCTTCACCGACAGTAAATCTGTGAAATCCCTGGGGGCTGGAGCACGTTTTTGTATGCATGTGCCACAAGCTGGCCTGGACAGGCATCGCTGCTCAGCTGCAGCTGCACTTCTGCAGCTGCCAGAGTCTTGCAGGAGAAATTCCCTGGACAGGGTAAAATACAGCCCTGGCGAGCAGGAGAGTGCTTGGTGGGTGAGTGCTGCCCTGCTCTGCCCTCTTCCTTTGTCAGAGGAAATTCTTCTTAGCGTTATTAGGACACAGGACTGAAATTGTCTTCACATCCTGAATTTTGGGATGAGCAAGCGCACGCAGGTGGTGCAGGTCTGTTCGCTCTCACCCTCAGGGAGGTGTTGGAAGGAATTTTGTAAGAGAAGGGGGTTATAATCTCTTAAAGCCAATGGTTAAGGATGATTAAATATGCTGGAGCAGTGTGGGGGGAATTGGTAATGGTGGTTGGCTGAGGGTAGTGTTGCCAGGTTCTTGCAGCTCTGCATGCAACAGTGGGATTATTCTCTTTTCCTTATCCACTTTCACAAGCTTTATTTACTAATTACTTAAATCTAACCCATCATTTTCTCTTCATTTCATGCTGGATTGCTGGTTTGGAAGAGTAGTAAGGAAAGGTGAACAATCTACAGGAGAAGCTGTCCCAGATCTACACGTTTGTAGCTCAGTTTGGTTTTTGAATCCTCTCAGAAAATTTAGGTATATCCTGAGATTTCCTTTACATACGATGTAATACATGGGAGAAGATCCCGTTGCAATTAGATAATTGATAAAAATAGTTCTGGAGGTTTAGTGTTTTTATTCTTTCTCAATATGTGTTTAGTCCTGCTCTGCAGAAGAGAGCTGGAGAAGGGATGGAAATTCAGGCAGGAATCTCTGGAGCTGGAAGGTGCCATGGTTGTGAGAGCCAGGCAGTTAAATTTATGAAGCCAAAGACTGATTCAACAAGATGAAAATCAAATTGTTAAAGGTGCAACTAACTCTACATTAGACAGAACTCAATTTTGAGACAAAAAGTGCAAAAATCTGATTGATAAACCACACTACAGACTTTCAAATCTGTGCTTCCCCAGTTTTAGGTGCTGCCTCTGTTCTCTGAAGAATAATCCAGAACACATTTGGGAGGTGTAAAGCTGATTTTTTTGATCATTAATAGAAAATTACTGTTTTGTGTATGTACTGGGTTTTATTTCTATTTATAATTGAAATTATAAAATGGCATCACCCAATCATTTTACATTTGAAAAATAGAATAAATATAGTCATTTGTAATGCACGATGACAAGGACTTGAAATTTTGTAGCTATGATCATCAACAGAAAGGACCCCTTGGTTGATACTCTCTGATCTAATAAATATGTTTAACAGAGGCAGGAAGGTGCTCTGTGCACGGTTTCTGTCAAGCACTAGACAAATCTTAGCACAACCAATTACTTTTGGTAATCAACTCACTTTTGTTTATTAATATTTGCATATACTTAAGCTGATGGTAACACAAACTGTGCTAGACCTGTACACGTCTTGTCATATTATGCAAAAAATGAATAAATTCCATTTTACAGGGATTTCCCAAGTTTCTGTATCAACCTGAGAACAGGTTGGGATCAGGCTCTCAGTGATTACAAGCTTAAGCTTTTGACCAGCCTGTAGAACACCAGATTTAAGAAGTTAAGCTTAATTTAAGCTGCCTGGAGCATTGCAGAAAAGGATTCTTAGGAACAGAAGAGGCCTAGCTTCCTAAAACTCAGCATTTTCTTTGAACTGTTCCCCAAATCCCTTTGATTTCTGTGATTGATTACAAACTGTACAGGTGTGTGCTGTGCCAGTACATTGCTGGAGGAGCTCTGGCATGAATTACCCTCAAGGTAGGATGACTTTTAATCAATACCATGACAATATTATCTTGTTTAATTTGTCCGATGGCAGCATTAAACCTCAAATCAAGCTGTTTGTTATGTCAGGGGAGGGTGACAAATGGCAGAAATGAACTTTTCCTGTATTTCACTGCCCTGACAGGCCATCATGATCGGGGATGACATCGTGAGTGATGTGGGGGGAGCCCAGCAGTGCGGGATGAGAGCGCTGCAGGTGCGGACGGGCAAGTACAGGTCAGTGCACACCCTGCACATCCACGGCTCAGCCACGTGCACACAGCTTCCTCCATGCCTTTCTCAGGTCCTTTCCCCTTGGTGTCAGTGGAGGCTTGCATTTGTTGTCTGCACAAGCACCTCCTTGTGCAGCAGAGGCTTGGGTGGATGGTGATATTTTCTTTTGGGAAAACACTGTGTGTGTGACAGCAGCAGGAAGGGGAGGACAGAGTGTCTTTGATCTTTTGAAGGAATACTTTCTGCTAAATTACTGCTGTATTTTTTTTCACCACAGCACATGGAACTGGTGTATTTTCTGGGGTTTGCTTATTTCTTTTCCTGCTGCTGCATGAAAGTGTTGTACATGTGATATAAGCCGTGTCTGAAACCCGTAGCAGGGTTAGGATTATAAAATTAGACTGTTGACTCAGCCATCCCTGTGGGTCATCTCTCACAGCTTTAGGAAGGGCTCCAGATGTCTGCTCTTCCCTCCAGACACACATTCAGCACTGAGGTGTCTGAAACACCAGAGCTGCTTCTCCAGCTCCCACCTTCCCAGAGTGCAGGATCCCACACTCATCTCTCCCTGTGGCCCTGCAAACCCTTCCCTGGCAGGTGTCCCCATGATCCTGTGCTGCCACTGAGCTGTCACAAGTGCAGCTGCTGAGGGGGACCCCGAGTGCACCTCAGAACAGGACATGACCCAGTGCTGAGCAGGTGCCTGGGCCAGGTTAGGTTGGAGGTCAGCTCAAGGTGACTCCAAATGCAGTGCAGGGATCTGTCCCTCTATTTGACATTCTGATCCCAGCACTCAAAATCTCATTTTAACCATCTGCTCTTACCCATAGCCTTGCCTCCTTGCAGTATGGTTCTGCCACACCCTCTGTCAGCTGATGCCATTTGTATTTTCACAGTTTTTCTTCACTTTCAAATACTGAGACTGTAAAAGAAGGGTGCTCCTTTGGGGAGGGGTGCAGCACGTGAAAATCATGCTTGCCCTAAACTGTCTGAAAAGTTATTATGTTCATTTTCAAGTCAATCTGTTCCTTGATTTTCCTTTTTTAGTTTGTGTAAAGTGATAAAATAATACCCAGTGCTTCATTCAAATGGACCAATAAGTGATGGTTTCTGAGGAAAAAAAGTCAGGTACAAGTGTATTGTATTTTCTATAATTTTAAGATAGTACATCTAAAAATCAGATATGTATCTGAATAAAGCTTGGAAAATCCCAAAGATTAAAGAAGTATTTATATAGTTTGTGCTTTTGGGATTATTTGTCTGTAATATTTGTAGTCCCAGGAGCTGGATTTGATGATCCATATAGGTCCCTTCCAACTCAGAACTTTCTTTGATTCTAATCCCATTAGTTTCCTAATGGGGGAAATGAGGACTGAGTGGTTGATTTTATTCTGATATTAATGGGATCACTTGGCAAATCCAGATTTTATTGCCGCACAGTACAGGTGCCAGTGAAGGAGGTATCTCTGCACACAAAGGTGAATTAGATCTTTGCTATTGACCAAGTATCTCCTGTTCCACACTTTACCCATCATAAAATATGCCCCAGGTGATGTTGCATCCGCACTGTTCAGGCAGCTGACATAAACGCTCTGTACACACACACAAACACACATAAATATGTATAATCATATGCTAGAAAAGCATTTTCTCATACCAAGTTTGAGTCATGATTTCACAGCTGAAAGGGAGTTGCCAGCTGTTCTAGATGGGGAACAAAGATTGTTTTCCACAGTTGTGTTTCCTGTTTCAGTGTGTGGTTGGTGTTTTCTCAACTTGTGCACTATTGCAGAGCAGTGAAACACAGATGAGTGTCTCTCTCAATTCCCCATGTGGTGCCAGGCCTGCTGTCAGCAACTGGGAGTAAAATGAAATAATTCCTGTTTGCCAGGAGAGGTCAGAGGTGTATCTATATTTTTAAGAATGATTTATTTAGTATACTTAGAAAACCAAGGCACACAGTGAGGAGAGAGGGGGAAAAAAAAAGCGACGGGCAAGATAAATTAAAAATAAATAAAATATAATTATTTGGTGGTGGGGTTAATTTAAAGTGTGATATATAAGATTATACAAAGGTCCTGTCTTTCCCTTTAGTCCTTGCTGACACAGAGCTCTGTGCTGCACCCGAGCACCTCTGGATGGCATCCTTGGCTCGTGCACGTGTCAGCCACAGCCTGGGCCTTCCCCACCATCCAGGGCTGTTTGGAAAAAGTGTTTTAAAGCACAAAGGTGTTGGGATTGTGCTGGTGTGGAGGGGTTGCCACAGGTTCCAACCACAGCATCACAGAATGGTTTGGGTTGGAAGGGACCCTGCTGTTCCCCTCCATCCTCACCCAAAGGGTGTCCCCAGCTGGCATTGTCACCTCCAGTGCACAGGTGTGCTTGAGGCAGCTCTACTGATTTCAGGGCTCAGTGCAGTTTACATGAACGTTTTAGAAAAAGGTTCTTTCCCCCAGAGGGTGCTGGGCACTGCCCAGGCTCCCCAGGGAATGGGCACAGCCCCGAGGCTGCCAGAGCTCCAGGAGTGTTTGAACAATGCTCTCAGGGATGCACAGGGTGGGATTGCTGGGGGGTCTGTGCAGGGACAGGAACTGCACTGGATGAACCTTGTGGGCCCCTTCCAACTTAGGATACCCTGTGACTCTACAGTTCTGTGGTTTTTGAGGTCTGCTGCCCACGCAGTGCCAACCCAGGGTATGCAGGGATGTGCCCTGGGGCTGCCTCCTCCCCAGGCTCTCACCCTCCTGACCTCTGCAAAGTCTTCTCCCCTGCTCCCAGCATGAGATTCAAAATGTGACTTAAGCTGCTGCAAAAACATTCAGTTTAGCACCACCTTTCATGGAGTCCTGCAAGTTGGCTCCTTTGTCGTGCTTCTCTTGGATCTTTAAAGTTAATTAAAATCTGAGCAGCCTATTTCCTTTAATATGACACACTTTGGCTGTTCCTCCTCAGTCTCAAATGCTGAACTCTTTCTCAGTAGCCAAAGCAGCATAGATCAGTCCGAGAAATGCTATAAATCCAGTCTGCAACATGGAATAAAACTTCTGCTGGCACAAGTCAGGGCAAAAGTGGGAAGGTGTGGGGATAAGATTGGTGTGTTGGGGTGACCTGACACGGGGTGAGTAATTGTTGGCCAGGTCTAGCCTTTCCTAGGTGTAAATTCCAGATGCAAAGGGTCAGCCTGGGCTGCAGGTTTGTCCTCTCAGTTTGTCCCTGGTCCAGGATAGATCAGGCCATTGCTGCAGGCTCCTGAGGGCTGTGGGCTTTATCAGCATTGGCAAATATGATGCCAGTTCCAGAGTTTCTGTGCACACCTGGCCAACATCTTTCCCATCTAGGGAAGAACATGTTCTTGTCTTCCTGCACGGGGTATGTGCTAATTCCACTTGCAGCTAATTGGCCTTGACATCAAACCAATGATTCCTGCAATAACTATTGATTCTGCAATGCTCTGTAATATCCTCGTTCCTCTTTGTAGCCTGCAAGTTAGAGCAGAGAAAAATGACTTTGAGTGTCTCTCTGTACCTCTGGGAACAGCTCTTAGGTGTGGCAGATCAGAGCTGGATCTTGGCAGGGGGTAAGAATTGCTTCCCCCCTTCTCCTTGTTATTATTTACAGGTCTTGATTTGTAAATCAAGAACTTTCCATTGCTGGTGTGTGGCAGCAGCCAGGAATATTCCTGGCAGTGGTGCCCACTGCCCCTGCTCACCTGTGAGCTCTGGGATGGCTTAGGAGTGTGGCAGTGTGGATTCATCCCCTCTCAGTGCCCACCTGGGGTTTCCTTCCTTTGGTTAGGGATTTATCTCATGGCCATGGCTGGTCCTGACATCAGAGTCAACATCCCTGAGCTGCCTCATTACAGATACCAAGGATTCTCCAGAGATGCAGGATAAAAGGGTGGGTGAGAGCTGCCATCTCCCTCCAGCTCTGCCACTGTTCTCCAGGAGAACTGGGTCAAGTTACTTCATCTATCCCTACTTTTTAATTATCCTCTGAGAATAATTATCCTGGCTTCCTTAATAAAGTGGCTTGGGATCTGTTCCTCTTGCCTGATTAAAGAAAACACACGGAATTTGTAGTAAATTGGCTTGCCAGGAGAGAAATCAAGACGTGACCAAGACAAAAGTTGGGACAGAGGAGAAGTCTTTTAGGCTGCCATCATCAGCTGATTAAGGACTGAGAAAAACAAATTGTGTCATTAAATTAAGTTATAAAAGTATTCTTAAAAGAATTTCCACACATAGATAAATTAATTGCTGTTGCTGTGTACTTCAGTGAAAGCTCATGACAACTTCTGTGGAGAAATAGTCACCCCTTGCTGCTCTGCAGAGAAGGAGCATCCCTCTACCCTCCCTTTTGTGTTACTAACCCAGCCCAGACGCACAATTTTATGAGTTCTTTCCCATCTCCTGGGTACCAGCAGTGTGTAATGAGAATGAGCAGGCACAGGCACTCCCTTTGTGCAGAAACACAGCCAGGAGCATTCTTAGGGCCTCACATCCTGATAATTAAGTCTGTTTCAAGTACTAAATGGAAAGAGTTCCAAGCCATATTTGCACTGTGAAAAGTTGTATTATAATTTATGTTGGTTAATGTCATTAGCAATGTTTATGAAAGCTGGTATCAGTGAGTTGATTGTGATAGCTGATCCCAGGCAGTCCCAAGGCACAGCCTTATCACCCTTTATTGCACAATCAAATCATGGTTTGCTCTGCCCGTGTGAGGATCTTCACGTGTTTTTATCAACTTCTTGACCACAATTTGGTTACCAGAATATTTGAATAATCTTTGTAGAGGAAGCTCAGGGTAAATCATACAGTGCCTTAGCATGTTCATCTGACCACAGCCTTCCATCTTCCCAGTATATTCCAGTGTCCAGTCACAGAAATTAGTAGCTCATGCATAAATTTAATTATCTTCAGTCTAAAAGAGAAGTGTGAGTTTGAGGGGCGTTTTATTAGCAGGTAATTTATTTGTTGGTAGCATAATTAACCTCGAGGGAGCAGAGTATGCTCAGGACACAGCCATGCTGTGTGCTAATGTGCTGTTCTGAAAAAATCAGTCTGAATAGCAGAAAAGAGATCAATCTGCAATGAGAGTAGGATAAATAAAGGAGGAATGGATCAGGTGAGTGAGGAAAAGCAGTATTACTCAGGAGTCTGACAGTTCTGCTCTCTGCCTGTCCAGTGACTGACTTTTCCTCAGCAGTCCCACTGTCATCAACTCTCCAGCACGTGGGAAGGGAGGCAGCGTGCACTTTGCAAAGCAGGGCGGCAGCGACCACATCAGCTGCAGTTTTGCTTCTCCTCTTGCCTCACATCCACCCAGCTCGTGCAGCAGCAGAGACAGCTCAGGTTTCCCCATTTCTCCTCTCCTGAAGCTGACAAAGGGCTGGAAGAGGAGGAGCTGCTGCCAGTATCTGCTACCTGAAGCCAGAGGCAGTAGGACCTGGGGAGGCATGTGGCTCAGCTGCTCCTGGTGTATGGCACTAAAGCACTTCCAGGCCCTCTCTGACAGCAGCCAAAGCTAATGGCCTTTCTGTTTTCACTCCCTTTTGCTCTGGTGCCTGGATGTCTTGGCAGGACGTGCTCTTCCAGCCTGGGCTGGCAGCCACCCTCCCTCCCTGTGTGCTCCTGCCCTGCCTGAGCAGCGCCAGGGCCCTGGGCAGCTGCTTGTCCAAAGTGTTTGCCTTTCCCTCCTCCCTGCAGATAAATTCCTGAGCTGAGGTGGTGCTGCTGGCAGGATTCTCTGGAAGGAGGCAGCTCAGGGGTTTTCCAGGGTTTCCACAGGGTGGATTCATCTGCACAGCACCCGCTGTCACTGCAGCACTCATGGCCTGAGCAGCGCAGTCCAGGAGATGGTCTTTGCTTATTTTTATCCCTTGAGGCCTTTCCTCAGCAGCTGCATGAGGCTGCAGTGAAAAATTCCCCAGTGAAGCAGCCTTTCTCAACGCTTGTTCCTTGCAGGACACCAAGCTGTATCAGCTTGTCCAGCCTTTGACAGCCTTGATGAATTCCATACCAATGGAAAAGCACTTTATTTCCATGAAAATGCAAATGAGAGGGGTGAAATGTGCTATAGGATGGGCACAGTTGGGACAGCTGCACAATTTGGGTTTCACTAGAGATTTCCTTTTTTTTTAAAGCACAGCTTCCTCTTCCCTGCTTATCTTTTTTCTGTAGCTAAATATCCTCCAGGCTCTTTGGTGCATGGAGTCCTCTCAGACTGCTCTGATTGATAAAACCAAGGCAGAGCATTGTTTTCAAAGGGAGGGAGAAACAAGTAAGAGAGAGACAGGCCAAGTCAGCTGCTGATGTAACTCCCTTGCAGCAAATGGTTCAATATCTGAGATTTAATCTGGCTTGGGCCCTTGCTCATGCTGTAAACATGCTCAGGAGCAGCAGTGCCAGAACTGTGCCTTGTGCTGACACCCTGCAAGCACAAAACACCTGAGTATTCCTGTTCTAATGCTGTTGTGTGTGCCCATGGATGCTGGAGGGTCCCTGCAGGCTTAGCCAGTGACATTTATTTTCTTCTCTACAAGTGGGTTTAACCAATAAACCCAGAGTGGCTGCCTTCCATCCCTGGAAGTGTTGACAGCCAGGCTGGACAGGGCTTGGGGCACCCTGGGACAGTGGAAGGTGTCCCTGCCCATGGCAGGGGGTGGGACTGGATGAGCTTTAAGGCTGTTTCCAACCCAGCCCATTCTGTGGTTGCAGCAGCTGCAGAGGGGATGCAGACAGGTTGTGTGCAGGGGACAGGGGCTGCCAGCCTGCTCAGGATGCAGGAACAGCCACAAGACACAGGAACTGCTGCCCTCCAGCAGCCTCTGCTGGGCTGGGGCTGGGCTTCATGCCCTTGGAGCTGTGATGGGACTCACCCAGAGTGAAAAATAAAGCAGCCAGCAGTGCCAGCTGTGGCCCTGCTGCACACTGGGACGTGTCTGTGTGGGAGTGCTCGTGTGCTGCAGCGGGAGCACGAGTGCGATGTCAGAGAAAGGCTTTGGGTGCAGGGAGCCCCTGGGCTCTGCCAGCACTGCCCCTGCTGCTGGCTGGGTGCAGGCAGCCTGCAGCTGGCCCGGGACGTGACTCACATTCACACTTTGCCCCCAAAACCATTACAATTGTCACTTGTGTGTGGTTTTCAGTCCCTGTCAGCTGCGGGTATGGTTACACCTCACCCTGCTGAGATGAGCTCATTCAGCTCACGGGGCTGGTGCTGCTGTGTGGGGTCTGCATCCTGCCAGGCCTTTAAGCTCCAGCCCTCAGCCTCCCTAAAAAGCAGGGATGTGTGTCTGTGAGGAGCAGAGAGAGAGCCTGGCTGGCCACAGCCTGTTGCTCTTTGTGTGGATCTGCTGCTCATCTCAAAATCTTTTCCTTGCTTAACTGTGCACAGCAACACATGACTTGTTTAAATGGCCACTGCACAGGCATTGGCTGATCAGGTGCTGCAATTAGGGAAATTAGTGCAATGAGCCTGGTGAGGAGCAGCTGGGGGGGCTCAGCCTGGAGAGAAGGAAGCTCAGGGGGGACCTTCTTACTCTGCAGCTACTTGAAAGGAGGGTGCAGCTGGGTGAGTGTCAGTCTCTTCTCCCAGGTAATAAGCTACAGGACAAGAGGAAATGCCCTCAAGTTGTGCCAGGGGAGGTTTGGTTTGGATATTAGGGAAAATTTCTTAACAAAAAGGGTTCTCCAGCCCTGGCACAGTTGCCCAGGGCAGTGGTAAAGTCCCAGTCCCTGGAGGGATTTAAAAGCCATGTGGATGTGGGACTTGGGGACATGGGGCGGTGACACTAATGAGAATTTGGGGAGGCAGGGTGGGGTGATGGAGCTGTCAGAGCTGAGTGGGTGGATGGGAGCTGACAGGCTGCAGCCACAGGGCCCATTCCCATTCCCAGTGCAGACTGGAGGGGGCACGTTTCTCACTGTGAATTTCCAGAGGGCCCTGTGGGGCAGGGCACAGCCAGCAGACTTGTGGAATAACAAGAACCATTCAGCTCAGCTGTTGGCTGCACAACACTGAGTCCAGGCCTAAAAATAGGAGGATGTCTGACCCTGAAGTGAAGGATTTTCACTTGAAACCCAGCCTGGCGCCCGCCCAGGGTGACATCATCCAGAGGGGAAGTTGGAAAAGCTTCCAAACTCGTTGCTTTCCGTGGAGAAGTGCTAAATGTGTGTGTCAGCAGATAATCAAGTGGCACATTTGCTGTGGCCATGAATCAGGGGAGAGAGGGAATGGGGAAGGAAAGATCTGAAAGGGGAGGAAAGGGATTGGAGCCACATCTTGGAGAGGACTTTTGGGAGTGTTGTCCGTGTGTAACTCGAGGGTAGATGATAAGGTGCCATTCAGGCTGAGTCTGTCCTGTAAAGATGATACTTCTCTTTCCTTTAAGTGTGCTAAAAGTCACAGAGCTGCCCTCAGGGTTCTGGCTGTGAACCCACCCGTGGTGTCTGGTGATACTGGCCACAGCTGTGGTTTGAGTTTGATTTAGACTTGCAAGTGCATGGACACTGCTTGAGGTGGCCAGGTACTGACTGACTCCCTTGGTTACAGCTCTCTGATACCTGAAGCAGCTTTCCCCAGGCTAACCTTCAGGGATTTGATCCAAATCAGTGCTCACGTGACATGGATGACCTTGCTGCTGTTCTAACTTGCTTGAACACTGTTCCTCATGCTTCTGTCCTAAGCTGCTTTCTCTTCTTTAAAAGTGACACTGTGTATAAAATGTGGTGGCAGCTTTCCTTTGAAACTTGATGTCTTTTCCCTCTGGATGCTGCCAGGCACCTCCTGTGCTCATCCTCTAACGAGGACACCTCTCCCTCAGCGTTGACGAGCACATGCTGAAATTTGTAGCTCTGTTCAGATGATGAAAGCTGACTGTGATACAGGGAGTCTCCTTTATCTGTTTTCCTTCTGCCTTTTAAATTCTCATTATGTATTTATAATGCTGTTCTAGCAAGGATGCCTGGAGCACAACCGTGGGCACTGTTTGGTCTCTGGGTCCCCAGTGAAGCTGAAAAAGCTGGTGTAGCTGTGTAAACACCGTGTCAAGAGCTGATTTCATGTGTGCTGCTGGGCATTTTCACCCAACTCTGATAATGAAAAGAGGGGAAGAGTTTTACCCTGTCAACATAGACATCTGATAGGAAACCAATTTATTGGTTAGAGACTGAGAATAGGGTTCAGGCATGCCAGCCCTTCCTTCCTGGGGTTTTAATGCCCTTAGATCATCACAGCAGTGAAACTTCTCCTGCAGACAAGCTGCTTTGTGGACACTGTCACAGCAACAGGCACAGATGAGCTGCTTCTCGCTTCAGCAGCCTTTGGGCAGGATTTGTCTGAGTAAGCATGAGGATATTTCTGGTTGTCTGCTGGGAAATGACGTGGCTGCAGTTGCAAAGGTGCTGTGTTGGCATTGGCTGAGCCTGTGAAGGCAGATGATAGCCCAGGCAGGGTCAGGAATCTACTTCCCATGCCAGCACCAAGTACAAGGTCCAGAGAGGAGCTTGAACAGTTTTTCCATGGTTTACTCTTTTTCTGCATGAAAGCTTGAAGCCTCCCTGGGATGAATCTCTACTTGCAGCCAGGCTGTGAAATCTCTTAGCTTTTGATCCCTGGCACTCTTGATGAGGCACAGCCCAAATGGAGTGAGTGGCAGGGAGCTGAAGCTGAACAGCTGGGATAAATCTGGTACTCCAGCAGTGAATGCCAGTCCTGCTGCAGCTCCAGCACAGACCCTTGGTTTCATGGAGCATTAGTGGAGCTGACAGACATGAGAGTGAGCACACACTGGGAGAGCCAGCTCTCGTTCTTGCAGACCAAGCACTTCTATTTTTCCTTGCTGGTTGAGATGTTCTAGCACACACTCAACTTTCTTGTCATCCTTAAACTATGTGGAGAGGTGGGGACTTGCCTTTTACCCAAGCAAATGGACTTCTGCTTTGAAAAGTCCCTTCCTGCAGTTTTTGGCATGACTGATCACTCTGTTCTCAACAGCCCCTGAGCTTCGTGATACAGTAGTTTTGTACAAAGCTGTATTTTTATGTGCATAAGCTTTTAGAGCTCTCTGAAAACACATCCCTAGATATCTGCCCTGTGGTTTTAAGGGAGGGTTGGAGATGGGGGTTGCTTGGGAGGGGGGGGTGGGTTCTGGGATTGTGAGACAGTGGCCAGAGGCGCTGGCAGACACACGGTGCTGGCCAGCACTGCTGCACGTAGCACAAGTTGTCAAATAACACTCCGATAAAAATACTGCGTATTAAAAGACCATTACAGCATGAATTGAGCCATATTGTGCATTTACTCTGAGGAGCAGTGCTTGATGAAACACTCATGTCCCCTTCCCTACACTGAACTCTCATCTCCCCATCACACACTTGTGGGGGGACTCACGGAGCAACATTTTCCCCTCTCCAGTCATGTGTATTTTTCTGCTATGTCTTTCTGGTAGTTAAATACAAACATGAATGCATTTATTTCTGGAGCAGAGCTTTTGAAATCCTTCCCTGTGCACACAGGGCCAAGAGGCACAGCTTAAAGCTGGCCCTGGCCACAGGGCTGGGTGCTCATGTGCTCAGGTTGAAAGGACTCGAGCATTTTGTGCAAACATATGTTGGAAATGCCACTCGTGACCGCCTCAGGGGCATCGTGTGGGCTCAGCCCTGCTGCAGATGGACTCCCAGCTGGCCCTGGGCAGGCACTCAGAAAATCCCAGTGCCCTGAGGAAAGCCTGGCAATCGCAGTGTGGCAGGGCAGAGGGAGAATCCGTTCCTCTGTGGGGCAGCACTGACCTTTCTCATTGCAGAAGCATCTCTGTCTCGCTCCATCAGGGATCAGTGCATCACTCAGAGGTGCTGATCTCCTCTGGGGGCTCACAGAGGCTCTGCTGAGGTGGCTCTTCTGCTGTCCTGGCTCCTGGGAGTGCAGTGAGGGGACAGGTTTTGGCTGAGGATGTGGAGGCTGGCTCCTGTTCATACAAAGTGGGTACAAAGACCTCAGTGGAAAGGGGAAAAAAAAACCAAACCTGTCTGCATTTCAATCAGCCTAATTAAAGTGGCTTTTTGCAGGGGCTGGCAGGCCCAAAGTGATTTGTGCAACTAATGCCTTTTGTGTTTGTCTGGTGAGGTTTTTTCTTACCTCACTCATTTATGGGATAATTACCTATGTGCAATCTGTGATTTTTAAGGGTAGAAATAAAGGGCTGGATCCTCAACTGCTCTTAAGGAGTGGAGTAAACAGGAAAAGCTCTGCTGATTTACACCTGTGGTGCTCTGGATGCCTGGAAATAGATTAACAAGTGTAAAAGGGAAAAAAAAAACGGTTTTTCCATCCATCTGGAACACATTGCATCCATCAGGGGAAGGAGAGGCATTTGTGAGAGTGAACGCTTCATTTATCAGTGTATGAGCTATTGAAAAGCCTGGATGTAGCTGGGATAATTATAACCCAGATTAGTCTTCTTGGAATGGAAAAGTAACGACAATCCTAATTTTACCAAATCCTCTGAAATTTATTGTCTATTTGTTTAACACCCCGGACCCTTTTGGATCCCACAGATTTATGGAGATGCAGTTTGGTGATCTGAATACTTGGCAGTTCATCTGCACGGCCCGTGGGCTGCTCTGGTTATTTTCACTGTCACCACTTGGAGGCCGTGGGAACTGGGGCTGCAGATGGGAGGCACAGCCCAAACATCAGCTGCAGTCACTCAGAACCTTCTCCTTCCTCTGGGCTCTGCAGGTGAGGAGCACCTGGCCAGATTCAGCTGTGGGTGGGAAGGGAACAAAGCTCCTTCTTTCCCCTCTTCAGGACCTGCCTGTTTTTCTTTCCTGAATATTTGGAGGGTTGGTTTTTTTTTTTATTTCCTGCATGTTTCTCCCATCCCTGGAAGCATCCAAGGCCGGGCTGAATGGGGTTTGGAGCAACCTGGTCCAGTGGAGGGTGTCCCTGCTGGTGTCTGGGATTGGAGCTGGATGGGTTTTAAGGTCCTTTCCAACCCAAAACCATTCCATGACTCTCTGTAAGGAGAGGCAAGATACATTTGGAAATTCCCCCTGCAGGGAAGGTCAGAGTATCAGATATTTGGAGAGCTGACTGCAGCTTCCCTGTGCCAAGCCATGGGCACCATCTGTCCATCCCAGAGTTTTATCAAAACTGGAAACCTCTGCTAGATGCAGGAGTAGCAGCACAAGAAGGAGAATCCCTTTGGGACAGTACAGGCTTTGTTAAAGAACGGAGGTTCTCCAGAATCTCTAAAAAGGCAGGTAAAGGAGCAGAGCTCTGGACCTGGAAGCTTCTTTTGCTGTCATCATTTAATAATAAAGGAAAATGTCTGGGCTGGGTTTTAATAGTTGTTTCTGGTCTTTGTTTGTATTAAGTTCATAACTTCTAGGCCTGCCTGCATTTGTGGCTTTATGAGCTGTGCTGCTTTTTGGCTGAATATTTACTCTTTTCTTACCACAAAAGTCAGTGCCTGTCTAGTGCAGCAGGAGCTGAAACATAGTCTTGATTTCCTGTTCAAATCTAAAGCACTTTGGGATTTTAGAGTTTTTTGCAAGCACTCACAAAACCCCAGACAACGAACCCTGAAAGATGAAAATGATGGTCCAAAGAGGACAGAAGGAAAATTTCCTTTGCCTCCTTCTGAGTCAGGGGTTTAGTCCCAGGGGTTCGGTAGCACTTTAGGCCTTTGTGCTTCAAGACACAAACCCAATTCTCCCTAACAAAATTCAACAGGCATTTTTCCTTCAGGGCACAAACTCTAATATAAAATCTCCTACATTTTCCTAAACCTCTGTCAGAAACTGGCCACTGTTGGAAGTGGAATACACAATTAGCTCGGGCTGCCTGCCTGAACTGGTGTGGAGGCTTTTTCCTGCTGCACCTTCAACAGGAACACACAGGGGGGTTCTTGTCACCAGGATTGCTGTGTTGTCACTGGGAAGGCCACCAGCTCACATGGGACAGGTAATCAGGGAGACAGGAAGGGTTGGCATTTTTTTGGGGCGTGTATCAGGAAGTTTCAGTGTCCTTGTTGCCAAAGCAACATCCTCACAGTCCCATGCTCCCAGCTCCTGTGCTGCCATCCCTGGGTGCCTGACTCACATTTCTGCAGGCAGCCAGGTCCTGAAAAGTTTGGGTGAGCTGTTGGATGATGTAAAACCGGTGGTTTATGAGGGAACATCAGTGCTTTGTCACTTGGGAGTTACAAAACAGCTGGCCTGAGCGAAACAAAGGAAGAAATCTTTGCGTGTGCTTGGGAAAATGGTGGGACAGCAGCAAAAAATGAACCTCCCTTTGTCCAGAGCAGAGCAAGTCCCCTCAGTGCCAGCTCTGCTCCACATTTAACCCTGCTGTAGGCAGGTGGCTGATCCTGGGCGCTGCCAGCAGCTCCGAGGGTTAGGAAATCAAAGCGACTTCCTGAGGTCTTTGTATCTCACAGGTTTCCTGCTGCAGCCTTGGCAAAGATGGTGCCAGTGAGGGCTGTGGCAGTGGCTGGGGCTCGTGCTGCCAGCTGGGCAGCAGCTGTGCACCAGGGAGTGTTGCCATCTGCTCGGGGCAGCCTCGCCCTTACCCAGAGAGATGAGCAGGTCTGGTCCCTCCCTGTCTGAAGCCAGTGGGAGCCTTCTGACAGACTGGAAAAGGTCTTGCACCTCCCACACGTATCACTTTCTTCCTGTTTGGTTTTTTTTTTAGCTTTTAAAACATCACACCCCACAGTCACAAATGGCAGACGTGTCCTCGAAATCCTGACCTGGGACTGGTTTTGGCTGCAAAACGCTGTGGTGATATTTGTGCTGTGTCTTGGGAGAGGATTTTCATGCCTTTTAAACACAGGGTGTCTTGGAAGGTTTTGGGAAATGCATTACAGGTGTTAAATAGGATGGTTGAAGAGGGTGGGATGGAGGAGCTTCCTTACCTTCCATCAGTGCCTTGGACCCTCTGTTCCAGCTGCAGTGAACATTACTTAGTTCCGAAGTGCTGCTTCTGGCACCCTCCTCCCACACCCTTGTGTGGCCATTCCAGGAGCTTTGTCCCTGCCAAAGCACAGCCTGTCAGCAGAAGGAAAGGACAATTCAAAGGAAGCAGTGGAGTTTGCCATATAAACATTTAAACCTTACCCAGGCTGAATAATAATGCAGAGTGTCATTCCATACAGACAGATGCTTCCTGGCTTGAAAGGAGCCACTGGATCTGATGGGAATGGAGAAGCAGCTTTGCAGCTCCCAGTTTCTGCAGCTCAGGTCCCTGGTGTTGTCCCAGTGACTGTCCCTGCCTGGCTGCAGGTCGCTCATTTTTGTGAGCAGCCCAAATCGTGGCTGTTGAGGGGTCTAGATGGAATCCTCTGTCCCAGCCCCAGCATGGGCTGTTCCTGTTGGGTCCAGGGAGGGTCTGCAGGGGCACATCAGCAGTGCCAGCAGCTCCAGCTGCCTCCTGACTCTGGCTGCCTGCTCCTGGACTTCCTGAACCCTTCTCCTGGGGGAAGAAATCATCTCTGCGTGGCTCTGGGCAAACCAGGGATATGGAAAACTTCCCTCAGTCCCCACTCTGATGCTGGCATTGTGTCCTTCTGCCCTGCTTCCCAGACCCCCTCCTGCTCAGGGTGACATTGCTGAGGAGGGTTCCCTTCCTGTTCCCACTCAGCCCCCTTTGGATGGTGTGGGGACACCCCACAGGCATTGCTTCCCAGGAAAAGCCAGGCTCTGCACAGAACCCCCCCAGTGCCCGGGGAGAGGCTGTGCCCAGCCTCCTGACTCCACCTGGGGAATGAGGCTGTGTTGCAAGCTTGAGGGAGATGTGCAGGGCTGGGGGAAGAGCAAACCAAGCCATGGCTGGGCTCTGTAGGTGGGGGGGAATTGGGGGCTGGAGGTGAAGGGCTGGCCCTGCTCTGAGCCAAACCCACACGGCCAGGTGGGCTTTGTCCAAGAGAGCAGCACTCAAGGAAAAACAGACAGAAAAAGCTGTGGTGCTGTTCCAGCTCACGTGCAGCCGTGTTTTCCAAATGGAGAATTCCACAGTGCTGTGGGAGTGGCTGGAGAAAAAAACCCCATCCCTCAGCCCCCTGCACAGAGCATCCAATCTGTGCTGTCCTGACAGCATAACAAACTCGCTCATCCCAGGTGGCCATCTCAGGAAACAGCCTGGTTGCCAAGTAAATCCAGGAGCTGCTGCCTTTATAGGAAACTCCAAGAGGATTGACAAGGCAGTAAAACAACAGTTTTCTATAGCAATTGCTCTGTGGGGAATTTGGTCAGATCACTGCGTTGCAAATGTACAGAACAGCCTGCCTGTGGAAATCCTTGAGAGTGTGATAGGATTTAATCAATCCCATTTGTTTGGATGGAGAGGCAGCCCAGATCTCTGTGGCAGATGCCCAGGAAATGCTGGAGGCAGCAAAACCTGTTAAACAGGGCTATGTGTGGCCCTGTGAACAGAATATACCGAATTTGCCTTTTTTTTTTTGACTCAGTCAACCCCTCCCCTTATGACACCTCAGGTGTGTCCAGTCTTCACTCATCCTGTCATTTTCCTCATTTTTTTCCCTTCTGTTTCTCTTTGCCTCAGACTTCTGTTTTTATTTATTTGTTTCTTTATTTATAAAGCATGCCTTGATTCACTCTTACGCTTCACTCTCTGGTGGGAGGCCACAGGGGGCAGTTGGGTATGATTTTCTGCAGCCCTGCTCACTGTGGGACACGGGATGAACGTGCTGGGGGTCCTGCTGGGTTCCCAGGGATGCTGTGCCTTGTGCTGTCCCTTCAGGAGAACGTGGCAGGCTGCAGAACGAGCCCCCCACCAGCAGTGGGCTGTGCAGGTGCCTCCTGTCCCTGCAGTTACACACAAATCCCAAATGCATTCCTAACGATCCGTGTTGCTTTAAAGGGGTTTATTTCCAGATAAGTGACTTTCTCAGGCATGTTTTTCATTCCCTTTGGAAACTCTGGGTTCTGCTGCTTGTCCAAGCTGTGCACAAGCAACAGATAGTGATAAAGAACAACCTATTGGCACGGGAATGCAGGGGCCAGCTGGTTGGACTGTGTATTTATTGGGCTGGAGATACTGGCAGCGTGGAATTATGAAGATCTGCTTTTAGTTTAGGCTTCTCCTCTATCTGGTTCAGCCAGCTGTCCTTTCAAATAACAGGAAAGTTCCATGTAGTTACAGGAGAAAAGTTTTGTTCTCTTGGTTTCTCCGAGTCTGCAGTTTGCTCACCGACCACACTTTGTTTGCCACCACCTTTACTCCTTCCCCATGGCAGCCAATTCTTTCCCTCCTTTTGTTCCCTGGATCTTTTGTACAATAAAATGAAAGAGGACCTTTCCAAAGGCCCAGCACTTTGTAAAGCCTCAGGAGGGCTCTGCACAGGGCTGATACTCCCAGGAGCTGCCAGGAGGAGCCAGGCCACGTGGCTGTGGCTATGTTGTCAAGCTTGTTTTGGGAGATAGTGTGGGAGAAATGTCCTTTATCCTGAGACTGCTGGGTCTGCCATCCAAGGGGATGCTCGTCAGCAGTTTCCTATCTGCACATCATAATTACTGGGACAGGAGAAGAAAACAACCCTGGGCCAGTCTTGGTCTTACCTGCTGGGATTCTTAAAGAAAAGACACAACCTCCTGTAAATAATCACCCCAGGAAGTGAAATACGGCATTTAACATCTTTGTAAAACAGCTGGGATTGAAAAAGCATCTGAGTGTTGTCTCTTTGTCTTGCAGAGTGTCTGCATGAAGCAAAATCTGGTGATTTTGGTACTGCTAGAGGGGAAGCAGCAGCAGCACAAGTGAGATAAGCAGAGATCTGAGCCTTTGCTTTTCCTGTCATAAGCTGGTCTGGTGCACTGAAAGGCACATGGGGGAGGAGGAAAACTTGATGAAGATTGGCCCATCCTCATGGGAAAATCCCAGGGATTTCAGAAATACCATCCAAATCTTGCTTCTCCTGTCATTTACAGGCAGCAGCCCAGCCTTGTGTGATTTCAGTCTGGTACCTGCACTGGGCTGTAGCTGGAAATGGAGGAAGCCCTTCCTCCTGTAAAGAGCTGCTGTGTCCCTCCTCTCCACTCCCAGGGGTGCCATTACCTCCTGCAGATCGAGCCTTACAGCATTCCTTGGGCTCTGCCTCCCTGCCAGGTTTTCCTGGACGTCTGTGGGCTTGCAGGACCAGCACACCTGGTGTGGAAATCCTCTGAAAACCTCTGCTGCTGGAAGTCCCACTGCACCCGTGGCTCCTGCAGAGCATCCCTTTGGCCAGGCAGCTTTTCCAAGCCTGTATCCCACCTGCAGCATCCAATTCCACATGGGAACAAGCCCTATGTTTGTGGTCTCCAGCAGAGCAGCAGGTCCCAGGCCCTGGAGCCACCATTCCAGTAGATGGCATCAAAGACAGCTCCTTCCTCTGCTGGATCTGACTCCAAGGGCTCCATTCCCACATTTCCACTCCCCACAGTCCCATTTCCCAACAACTCTGGAGCAGATGTTCCTATAAAAAAAGCAAGCTCCTTATAAAAAGTAACCTGTGTGTTGCTTTTCTTTTGCTTCAGCATTAAGTGACGTGTCCCATGTCACCCAGTTCTCCACCCGGCAGTAGGGACTGGGTGCTTTTTGCTCACTCTGGCCATTCAGACATAATCTCTGAATTCTGAAAAAAATGCCTTGAAAAATTAATTATAGACCTTCAGGTGCAGATTTTGATGTCTGAATTTAGTTTACTTTATATTCATATGTGTAATATGTGCATATGCAGTGCCCTGCATAATAGGGAGATTAAATCTTCCTTTATTTATTTATAAACTGTGAAGAGACCTCATAGTTGCTGGAGGTCACTGATCTACCAGACATGAAGAAATCCCTCTTTTTGACTCCAACCTGTAGGATTTCCCACGACCAGCAGGTCTAGCACACAGCCAGACTTCAGCTGACACATCACATTGGAAAATCCAATCACTGCCACATCACACCTTTAAAACTTGATCACTGACTCACCATTATTTCTGATCTCTTTGGGAGTACTCCAAAATCAGGCTCCCTACATTAGCAGAAGGAGGTCAGGAGTAGTGAGTAAAGGAGGAGGGAACATAAGTGTAGTTTTTACTTTTAAACTTAGACCCCTGTGACTTTTAAATGTAATGATTGTAACATACCCTGCCCTTGGGAAGTGTATTTGAGCTTCCTCCCAGTGCTTGCATTAGCCAGGAGACTTAGCAGGATTTTATGGATCTATTTTCAATTAAAATAAAAGAGCTGGAATTTCTTCCCACTGGGTTTGTCTTCTGCTCTATTTGTTAAGTTCAAAAAGGAAAAAAAGAATTACCTTCCCTTCTTTACTAGGCCATAGATACCACGTATACTTTGGGCTGTGCTCTTCAGTTTTCACCTGCTCAAGGTGCCTTTGGCTTCCTCAGGCTGGGTTAGGCAGGATTTGGGCTGTGGGTTTGGGGGAGGCAGAGTGTAGCAGACACATGGCAGTGTCCGTGGCTGGAGGTCCTGATGGAAAAGTCTGTGAAATTGCAGGGTGGTTGGTCTGTCCCAGGCAGATTTTTGATATGTTCTGTGCTCAGAGCAAGACCACTGCAAAAATCTTGTTTGGCAGAGAGACGTGGCACAGAGCTTTGCTGGAGCTCCAGGAGAAAAGCAAATCTGCATAATGCATTTGTTTAATGGATTAGATCTGAAAACAGGATTAAGCCCTCCTGGGGGCTTTGAGGTGGCAAACAGAAAGCTCAGCTGGGCCAGTGGATGCTCCTGTGGCGTGGTCCCATTGCAGCGCTCAGTGTTGGCACTGGTGGCTCCTTTCAGAGGGTGCTGGTGCCTTGGTGCACCCCTGGGGCTCAGAGGGACAGTCAGGCTGGTGCCCAGCAGGGCCAGGGCCAGCTGGGAGCCTCCAGATGTGCCTCCAGGTGTGCCCTGGCCTCCACCTCAGGTGGGAACCAACAGCATCCTCCAGGATGAGCAGTCCATCGATGCTGCTCTTAAAACATCCCCCTGCACGGTGGCGAGGGAGGGAATCATTACAGATTTAGCACATGGCTTTTAAGGCACAAACTTAGCCCAGAATGCTGGCAAATTTCCCAATACCAGCAGCTAAATAAATCCCTTTCCCAGGGTGAAGCTGGACAGTGTTTTCCAGGAGGGATGTACCACTGTGCTGCCCAGTGTCACACAGTGCTGCAGTGCCAGAGAAAAGACTCCTTCCCAGGAAAAACAATGAAAGGTGCCAGTCACTTTGGTTATCCTGGTCCCTGGGAATGAGTGAGCAGAGCCTGAGGAACAGGTGTTATGGGGAGAAGGGGGAATAAAGGAATGAAGGTGAAAGAAAACCAACTCCATGCTTTGCAGGAAGGGATTAGAGTGCCTGGGGCCATTCAGGTGTTATCCTGGTTGCAAGAGCGGGGAAGCTGAGAAGAGTGAAAGGGGAGGTAGGAGGGATCTCTCCAGGTGACATTTTATAACTTAGAGATTTATCAGGCACCTGAAGTTTACAAAAAATACAGTATTGGTAATTTTGGTGAGAAGGGACAGGTGGGTGTGCTCTCAGAATGCTGCAGTGGCAAACCCTCTGTCCCAACATACTCCTTGTTTGTAGCTTCAGGAAGATTTACACAATAAAACACCTCACTCAGAAATAGCTGGGGACTTCACCCCAGGGACCAGTCCACAGCCCTTGGCTCTTCCATGCAGTCCCAGGAGACAGGGAGACTTTGGCTTTGCCTGTGCTGAGGAATGAAGGAATAAATAAATAATTCCTCCTGGCCTATGCAATTCACCATTTATAGTCCTGCAACAAACTCTTCATTCTGGTTTTCAGAGAGCTGGGGGCTGGTGGGGATGGGGAGAGGAGAATCCTCTCCATCCTTGTTGTAGGGGGGGCCTTGTCCCAAACGTGGGGCAAAGTCTGGTGGGAAAAGATGAAAGGAGACTTTGTTCTACAAAAACCACGTGGAAGTTGTCCAACAACAGCCCCAATTTGAGTTATCCTTGTCTAGTTTCCACATTGTTCCCAGATACAAATATATATATATATATATATGTATGTATGTATGTATGTATATATATCCTGAGCTTCACACTTGGCCATTGGTTTTGGGGAAGTCTGGAAAATTCATCTACTTGTTTCAGCAAAGGCAGCACATTTCCTGGCTGGAGTGCTGGGCATTGAGAAGATGCTGCTTTTTAGCCTGATTTGAGCAATCTCTTGTACATTTCAGATTTTGCAGAGATTCATATGAAGGTTTCCTCTGTAGTTGTGCCAGGGAGTGCAGTGAGGGGCAGGTGATGACTGAGAGCCAGGTGGTTCATGATGGGGTGTTGAGAGCCCAAGGACATGTGAGGACAGAGCACAGGAGCCCAGGCACAGCAGAAGGGCAGAAGAACCTGTCAGCAGATGTGGGGGAGCTGACCTGGCCCTACAGCTCCACTTTCCACCAAAACACCCCCAAAAAACTGGCCAGATCTGACCATGCCATCCTGGCCTGGGCCTGCCCACCCTGAGGCCTGTACAGGGCAATAATGGGTGGCACTTTGGGGTTTTGGGGCCAAAAAAAGCAACCTCTGCAAAGTGAATCTAGCTGGTTATGACTTTGGGACACAAAATACAGAGCTTGAGATGATTCATATAAGGGAGAAAGGCCTCACTCCCCTCATCACCTGCTGTGAAGGACAGGCACACAATTAAAAGTTCTCTGTAAATGCTAATTAAAATGGACTTAGCTAATGACCGATTGGTCTTCTGATTGCATTAAGATTCTAAGTGTAATGAACTTAACTGAAGTATGGATTACAGTCTTGTTCTAATTAAAACAAAAATGTGTAACACATATTAGCACATATCAGAAAGAGTTTTAATGGCTGTTTGGGATCAAACTGTTGAAAATATTAATGTGTTGTCTAAAGCCTGCAGCACTTAATTAGATTCTTCATCCAAGTGGAATTCAGGTTACTTCAAAGGATTCATCCAGATGTGGTTTTCTTGTGCTCTCAGAAATAGAGGGAATATGGATCTGGATTGTTAATTCTGTGCTACCCCTCCTTTGCCCTCCAGTTCTGAACCCTGACTTCCTCAGTCCTCTCCAGCCCTGTTGCCTGTGGAAGAGAGGGGGACAGTTTGTAATTGTGAACCTTTTGCATATCTAATTGCTGAGCCAGAGGTACCATTTTCTGCCTTGCTTTGGGCACAAAGAGTAGAGCCAGGAGATTGTTGTTACCTTGCAATAGATGGACAGAGATTAAACAACACACCCTGCTGCCTGCAGTCACAGGGAAAAGATGTTTAGTGTTGGTAGAGCAGTAGTGGCCAGGGAAAGCTGTGATCAGAAAGGTGAAGCAGAGCTCAAGTTGAAATGCCAGGAATCCAGGGGTCAGGACTGAGCAGGGAAGGGCTCACAGCTCTTGTCTGGGCTGTGCTGCAGCTCTGCTTCTCACGTGTGCAGCTCTAGAGGAACTGACCTACTTCAATCTAACTTTTAATGCCAGGTGAAGAAGGGATTGCAAACAGGGTGTTCTCCCTGGAAAGCACTGGACTTAATTTCTTCCACTCTTCTGGCACTTCCACTCTTTTGGCACTTCTTGTTTCTGCACTTCTTGAAGACAAAACACACAGCCCTTTCTTTTCCTCTGGATGCTGCCTGAGGCAGGAGAAAGCCATTTGCTGCAGGTGGTGTCTCCACCCAGCTCCTACAGAAGTGACATGTTTGCAAAGTCAAAAAGTCACTGCTTCTGAGGCCTCTCCAACCACCAGAAAAAGTATTTTTGAACATCTATGATCACTTTTCTCCCATCTGTGACCTTCAGCTGTCTTCAGTAACCCTTCCTGTTTCTAAACCACCTGGAGGTCCTTGGGAGGGCACAGGAAATGCAAACTCACCTCTGAAAGGGAACAGGATCCCAAAACTACCAGCAAGACACGGGCAAGCTGGCACATCATTTCTACAAATTTGGTGCCAGGGCTTGATTTTTGAGGAACAGCCCAGCAGATGTCAATGTTCCAGGTGCCCCCAGCCTGGTCAGGTCAGAAGCTGGTGGAAGGGATCTGCTCTCTAACCTGGCTTCCCCCCAACAGACAGACAGATCTGTGGGGAGAAGTGGGAATGTGCAGCTCCCTTCTGCTCTCCTGGCCACGAGGAGCAGGGAAGAGGCTCTGTAAGAGCAGCAGTTGCTCAAGGGCAGGGCTGGGGAGGAAAATGTGTGAGCTCAGGAAGAGCGTGTGGTTATGAGTCAGGGTGTCACCAAGCAGCTTGTGAGGTGACACTTAGACCAGTCTTAAGTAAAGGCTTCCTGTCTTCAGAGCATCTCATCTGGGTCACACTTGAAGGCAAGCTCAGCACAGCCACACAGCAACACCTCACACCAACTGGGGACTGAGGTGTGGGACTTCTTGCAGCAAGTCTGACAGTGCAAACCCTTCTGCTCTTGGTGCCACAGCACCTCCTGTGACACATCTGTAACTGGGGCCATACAGCTCCCCCCAGACTGTGGCACAACAGCAAATCACTATTTTTATGGCAGCTCTGGTCACCTCTGTCTCCCCAAATCACTGCCTGAATGGTGAGTGTGGGATCATCCCAAATCCCCCTGACACCACTCTACAGCTGCTGAGCCCTATTGTGGCAGTGGCACTACATCTGTGAGTTTTGCAGCTCCAGGAACATCTCATTTTAGAGAGCCATGTTAACCCAGTCAGTAACTGATGTTTACTCAGTTTATCAGGTCCTTGACTTGCAGGCCTGGGTGTGCCCTACATTGATAAGGGAAGGAGATTTTACACTAGAATTTGGCGGTTGATTCAGGAATCCTGCTTGCCTGATATCCAAGTCTGTGGTATGAGTTTACAAGCAAGGCAGAGAGGGTTTGAGCCCAGTGAGGGCTGCATTGCAGCCATCACCTCTGCAAAGAGAGGTACCCAGCCCACTGAGCGAGGGATAAACCTAATTATGTGCCAAAGGGGTTGCCAGGAGCTGGAGGGACAGAAGATGCTGAACTTATTAGCCTTGGGTAATGCCACTCGTGTGGCAGCACGGAGAGGAGAGAGCCTGCAGCCACAAGAGTCCATGTCCACTCGACACCCTGAAATAAAGACAGGTTAAGGAGAAGAATGGGACAGGCTGCACAGGGCAGTGGTGGGGTCACCATCCCTGGAGGGATTTAAGAGATGTTCAGATGGGGCTTGGCAGTGCTGGGGCTGGATTCTTTGAGGTCTTTTTCAACCTAGATTCTTTGAGGTCTTTTTCAACCTAAAAATGCTTCTGTGATTCTGAGATGATTCAGTCTAATTAAAGACAGGACTTCAGGACATTGAGAAGCCTCAAATGCATGTGAGTGTTTCTGTGTGTATGCAAACATGGCCATATAACCCTGGGGAGAACTGGGGAAGCTAGCAGGCACCTGAGAGCAGGAGGATGCTGCAGCTGAATAGCCTGAATGTGATTTACTGAGAAAACTCCAGCTCTCTGTTCCTCCAAAAGGCACGGATTTTGCTCCTGAGCTTTCTGTGCCATTAATCCCGTTAGCGACAGGATTTACATGTTGAGATGAGGAGAGGTAATGCAGGGTTAAAAAAAAAGATACCACAGATGCTACTTCATCGGCCTCAGCTAATTTTCATGCAATTCTGGTTTCAGATAAAGAGCCTTCCCTGGGTTTTTGTAGGAGAACAGCAATGCAGGCTATTCAAAGGGTGATAATACATGGCTCTTGTGGCTAAAGGCTCCTGCTTTCGGAACACACATCCTCAAGGAGCACAGCAGGGAGCAGGGATGTGCCTTCAACTGCTCTGCTGCCAGAATCAATCTCTTCCAATCTCTTGCTCTGCTCCAGCTTCGGGGCAGACAATGGGAGAAAAATTATTTTAAGTGAAGCCCTTGCTTACTAATTGCAGTTTGTGCTGAGAATCAAGCAGGAGCAGACAAATTTATTTGGTGTTATGGCTGTTTCAGGGAGTTGTGGTGAACACAGCCCCGCATAGTTTCAGGAAGGGGCAAGATTAAGGCTTTGTTAAAGCAGAGTAAATTCATTAAAGTTCCACTGAAAACAGAGGAGCTGGGTAACATCTTCAAGTGTTTTAACAGAACTGCAGCCAACCACGTATGGCTGTTTTCACAGATCCATAAACTAGACATTATAAAAAAGGAAAAGAAAAATAAAACAGAGGAAATCCACTTTAGCTGTGATAAACTGAACCTGGACACACGTGCAGACCCGAAAGAACAAGAGGCACCTCAGGAGGCTAAATGTTCCCAAGAGTGTCAAGTGCGATCATCTGTGAAACAGGAATGTGAGCCAATGTTTCTTTTAGTAAAAGGGTGAAATGAAATGTTATTTTTGAAAAGTTTACATAAAGTTAAGTGAGCAGGATAATCCCAGCCTCTTGCAACAAACCTCTCACACTTGACAATGCATGCAGGAAGGGAGGTGTGAGCAGAGCTCTGTCCTCATGTGTCCTGTAGTGTGTGTTCCTTAACTCATGACCAGCTAAACTCAGTTTGTAGAGGCTGCTTAGGAAAGACAGCAGCTGGCCCCCAAACCCCACGATGCCACCCATTACTCAACAAGCAGCTGGCTCAGCTGCATGGAGCTGTACAGGCATCGGGGTGGACTGGACCAGCTCAGATCTCACCAGTTTTACCGTGGTGTTTTGGTGGAAAGTGAAGCTGTAGGGCCAGGACAGCTCCCCCACATCTGCTGACAGGTTCTTCTGCCCTTCTGCTGTGCCTGGACTCCTGTGCCATCCTTTGTCCTCATCATCACCCCAGTCGAGGTGGGATTTCCCTGTGTGCAGATCCTGACAGCTCCAGGCACAGCCGTGGTGAGTGAGCTGTGGGGAAGCCAGAGCAGTGGGCACTGTCCTCCCTCACAGGATGGTTTGGGTTGGAAGGGACCTTTAAGATCATCTAATTGCCCACCCTGCCACGGGCAGGGATACCTTCCATAGCCCAGCTGGCTGTGCCAGGGGACACTGTGGGTCCAGGCACCACAGCCAGCGGGGCCATGGAAGCAGTGGAAGGCAGCACTGGCTGTTGGCTGAGCCGTGGCAGCAAGCTGTGCCTTTCTGCACTGGCAGCCCCGAGATCTTCTCCAAAATTGCTTGTCTGCAGATAATGATGAATAGTCCCTTTATGCACAGTAACTGAGCAGCAGTGGTGTCGCCTCCCTGAGAAAAATCAGCATCCCTCCTCGAAGGGATGGAATTATGCTCCTTTGGCCATACACAGGCCGCATAATTCACTGTAATTTTATTATCTCTGTGCACTCAGAACTACACCACATGGCTCTTCTGTAAGTGGTGAAGGTAAGAGGCTACACCAGCATGAATTTTCTTTAATAAGATTACACCATGATAATAGGCTCTTAGAATAATTCAGCTTCTAATGATTTTGTTCTTCCTTGCTTCCACATGATCGAGGGCAATATGCATTAAAGTTGCAGAGGCTTTCTTAATTATCGAGTAGTATGTATTTTATCTAACAGCTGTAATATTCAAAGGGAATTTCTGTTTTTATGGGAAAATCTTATTTGGTGTTGCCATTTTCAAGGCTCTCTGTGAAAGCATGTGCAGGCCTATGATCAAATTTCTGCAATATAATGGTGGTGTTTTTGTGGGAAAAATCCAAGTGTTGAAACAC